>JAOTRQ010111962.1:0-19506 GCA_028565875.1 Hoplisoma paleatum | reverse complement strand
AAAAGATGTTGAGTAAAAGTGCAGTTTAGCAGACAACTTTATCCAAATCAATATACATTACGAGGAACAACATTTTGAGTAATTGAGAGTGAAGGGCCAAGAAAATGCTTAAAATACAGAAATATTCTAGCCAAGTACAGATATCTAAAACATAAAGTACAATAACAAAGTGCAAATACTTTATTACTTTACCACCTCTGATAGAGATTTGACTTTATGAAATGATCGCACAGTCAGTACAAAGTCGTGTTAATGCTGCCCGTTCCATCTAAAGTGTTTATTCTGTTTAGCCATTAAATAAAATTGTAAATTATATTTTGTAGTGCGTCAGACTTATGATTATTACACCAGGTAATCCGCTGAATCTATAGAAAGTGGAAAGTAAGATAGCATTTTCCCTTACGTTTATCTGTCTGGGTTTTTCTATTGAGCTCAGCATGAATAGTTTAGGCTGTCTGTTAATCCACATTTCACACATTCCAACAGGAGGCCACTGAGTGAAAGACGGAGGACAGCTAAAGAGGCAGCTGGGCATAATGTAGAAAAAGTACTGGTCTTGTTATATTAAAAAAACATAAAAGTTTAGCTTGATGCTTTCTGTGTTTTTTTGTAAAGCATAAGTAAAACAAAACATCTGTGCTGGGGGGGGTCGTATTACGTTGGTGGGGCAGCATTGAGAATGGAGCAGTTTTGTGCTATTTAAAACACTGAACAACTGGACACCACACTACCCACTAGAATCCCAAACCAGGGAAAGTCTGGATAAATAGTAGGGCTACTTTAGGAATGGCATCAGGTGCAAAAACCATCTCTGTCACGATCTCTAACAAACAGCCAGTGACCAGAGATTCCAAATCGTGAAAAAGCACCAAACAGCATGACTACAACAAAAACTGCCCAGGACAAACAGATAGAGGAGAACTTGATCTATTCGAAACGTGCTTTGCTTCCACCAATGTCAAACAAATCTCACACAGTTTGGTGGCAAACAACTAAATCTGGCAACACTGCCTATGTGATTCCCATCTGTATAATCTATGTTTGTAGGTCCTACTTCTGTAAAGGCTCTACTGATAAATGTCTTGCAAATGATCCGCCACCGCTCTGGTCTTATTCCCTTTCTTTCTTGATGATATATGACTGATCCTTTGCATTCAGATGCCTTGACCGAATGAAAACAGTCAAACTGGGTGAATTGCGGTCATAAGGGGTTTGTGTGTCGTCCAGGGGCAGTAAATTCCACAGAGGAATGAGCCATTTATTTACTCTGGCCAGGGCAATTACAGCTCATTTGGTCTCGTAGCTAAAGAGGATGCCAAAAGCACATTTATTTTATTTTATTGTATTTTCTCCCACAATTATGCTGCTTTACTGGCTACATAGATAAAAGTATTAAGGCATGCCTTTTAGGGTTTTATTTATGTGAACATTACCACCGCAATGGTTGCTAAAAGGTGTAATAAATCAATTATATTAAGAAAATGTTTTGCTTCTAACAGCAACAGTTTAGGGAAAGCCCTTTCGGCGGACTAGAGAACCGCAATCAAATGTTAGTCCGTCACTTCCCCGACGTTTAGTGTTCCATTTGATACACCACTTGCAAATGAAATTGTGTTCTACACACTAAATTGCAGTACACTTACATAAGTGTGCAGTTTAGTATGCTTTAAATAAAGCAAATATAAATGTTTAAAATAGTAACAATTAATTCATAATTACTTTGAGAGTTTTTCACACTGGACCATGATGCTCATTATTAATTTGCGAAATGTTATATTTGTTATATTTTACAGTAGATGCTATTTCTGACACAACTCTTCCTGTTTATCCAGGCTTTGGGACCTCCATTACAGTCCCTTGGTAATACATAATGACAGAGTAATCATTAATGAATAAAAATGGTCAGCACAGTTGCCTCACAGCAAAAAGTTTCCCCATTGAAAGTAGCAGAAATTAAGTAAATATTTTTAAGTAAAAATTTGCATCTTGTTGAGAAAAAGTAATGCCTTATCTAGAGCCGAATATAACCGTCCCTCAGCAGTTGGTTTTGCAATAATATGTAACAGCTTAGCAACAATATTGTTAGAAGGTATTGTGGGTGCATCATAGCACCAGATTTTTTGGAGCCTGGGTTTAATACTTCCATCTGATTAAACTGTCTCGGTGGAGATTTTCCATATCCATGGTGCCCCTGTTCTTCCCCACCCCTGAGAAACAAGACAATAAGAGAATAGCTGCTTTAAATAAATCCTAAACAGAAAGTCAGGAACTAAACTAGGACCTGGTAGTCTAGAAGTGGTTTGGGTACCAAATTAGTAGTCTGAAGGATGTCAGTTCAGATTTTGAAGTAAGGCTATTATCTCAGTTGCTCAGAATGAATAGTGTTATTACTGTTATATTAATTTAATGAACACTTAATTTAACTTAAATGGTGGTCATTTCTCTAACAAAAATTGAATTTTATGTATAGGTGGCACAGCAATGCTGGATTTCAGAACCCCATAAGCTCTGCTACTGCTAGGCCATGTGCTCCCTGGCAAGCAAAGTTCACAGTGCCACATGGAGATTAGTTTGTAACCCCACGGGACATACTGGCCTCAGTCAAGTCTCAACTGAAGTATGGGTGAATATGAGTTGGTCTGTGAACAGCACACACTTCGGACAGTGCGGGTGTCAGGTTGCTTTAACATGACTTACCAGCAATAGTAGACTACTTAGCTACGCAATATTAGGAAAAGAAGTGAGTAAACACATAAAATAGCATAAATTAAAGTATTTCTTTTATACAGTAGTAAGTATTTCAATTTATTTTTAAAACAGGACTTTATTTGTGACATTTTTATCACATTGTTATTGAACGTGTTTCTACATTTGAACACTTTTGAGTAGCTTAAATGATGTTCCTCACGTTTCCGTTTCTAAATTTGGTAAGACAAGATTAGAAGAGGTGTTGAATGACCCCCTGCATTTTCATTCAGAGGCAGACAGGCACAAAAGGGCAAGATGTGCGTCACTGCTCAACACTCATGCTCAGGCACATGCTGGCATGCATTCACGAGAACACACGCACATGCACACCCACACTTCCTTTCATGTCACCACTAACTAGTTGTATCTCCAATGTGTCATATTAAAGGTGAAATGTATTCGGAGTACTGAATTGAATTACAGAATTGCTAATTTAATCCTGGAGCAAACAACGTTACGAGTCTTGCCCAATGTCCAACAGTGGATGATGGCGAAACAGAACTCAAACTTTCAACTTTATTACTGATGAATCAAATTATGGATTATAGCAATTATCTACATCCGTGAAAGTGTTGGACTTGGGTGCTTCACAAATAGAGTCTGAAATGCACGTGTATGCATTTATATTATAAGAACGTTTTCCAAAAGTAAAACAGACATCAGACTGTCATGCATTCTGACTTATGTCAGGAAAGTGGCATGTGTGCTCTCAGTCTGTCTGCAGAACTAGAGCTCATGTCACAGCTGAGTGCTGAAGCCGCTGACACTGGGTGAACCTAAATGACAGTGTGCTGTAAAACACAAGTCTGTTTCCTCATCATTCAACACACTGCTTTCATCTGGGCTTTAGTGTTAAATAATCAGTTTCACTAGTTAAGCTTTTTCCAAAACAACTATCCCCAATTCGAAATTATTTACACACTTAAGGGCCACAATAAAAGTTAGACGACAACACAATTTAATAGTACCTTTTAATTAAAACCATATACTGTATAAAGCTGTTTTAGAGGCTTTAGGAAATAATCAACAGCTTTTATCTGACATTTGTAGTTAAAGTTTAACTACTTTGACAGCAATCACTTGATAATCACTATGCAGCACAAAGCATTCGTTTATTTTAAAGAATGAAACTAATAAGAAAAAAATGTGTTGGAAATGTTACCTGAGAAATGTTATGACCAGTCATAACATTAAGATTTAAACCATTTGCAATCATAAATAATGCAATATTTTACTTGATGAATGTGAGTATAAATTCTTTTGAAATGCTGTTATTAACAAAATAATTTTTTTAAAGCAGATGTCTTCTTATATATGTACTTGTCTATCTTGCCTGCAGTTCAACATCTATGCAAATGTATGGCTTGCCATGATGAGAATCAGATAAAGGTTACAGACTGCTAAGCCAGACTACAACAATTTGTGCTGTCTGTTTATATATAAAATACTTTTTTCAACACTGTGCTTTTTACACACAATTAAATTAATCCTTTGAATTTACCCAATCTGTGCATTGAAACACATATTTACACACATTACTGAACACACACGCCTGGTGCGGTGTGCAGCCCTAGCCACAATGCTGGGGAGCAGTTGATGGTTGGATGCCTTGCTCAAGGACACTTCAGTCGTGACCTGTTAACTTTCCGACTTGAACTGGAAACCTTCCAATCACAAGTTCTTGAATCACCATACCCTTGGTGACCCGTGTAAAAAAATAAAAGTAAAATGAAATAAACTCAGTCAGCATGCGTCTTTCATAGCTATTTATGTGTTTCAGGAATCAGGTTGTAAATGTATATAAAAATGTATAAATTCATGTATCCGATGAATAAAGGTTTGAATAACTTAACTTATTACATTAAGTTAATCACAGGTGTATTGTGTTAATACATTTTTTGCAATATGAGGTTTGTAGTTTCATTTTAAGTTTAAGCATTAGGTTCTAAAATGCTTTTTTGTCATTAAGCACTGAGAGAAAACTGCTGATGGAAGCCACACTTTCAAATGCGCTACAGATGTGGCAGATGAGGTTGTAAACACTGCCAATGTGGAAAAGAAAAAAACACATGAAAGTAACTTGTGTTGTAAAGCAATCACGATACGATCTTACAAACATTACATTCTGTAACAGAAATAACAATAAAAAGTATGCTTATTAGATCTATACCTTGGAAAACCCAGGCTCATCTTGTAATAGTTAAAAGTTCTTGACTATCACACAGACATATTCAATGTTCTAGTTTCTATTGTCCCATTGCAAAATAGACTAGAGCCCTCGTGTGGCTGTAATAGGTACTGACGCTGACCAGAATGGCTCTGAGAAATGTCTGAAATCACAGTTTAACCACAAATGTATGCTAAAAGAGTTTTAATTAAAACAAGAGACTAGTATATCTTTTCTAACTTAAGATAGCAGTAAAACCTTAGATTCTTTAGATTTTCACAAACAGGCAAATGATTCCTTGAATTTACCAACCAAGTGCTTAAAAGAAAAAAGCATGTACTGTCTCAGTTACTATTTCAATTCAGTCTTCAACACAATGTCACTTTGCATAAAACAGACTGCTAAACACTACTTGATTCATTAGATCAGTCTCTGACACTATTTAAGTGTTTGTGATTTAAGTCAGAACTAACTTACTTAACACAGCGGTGCAGTATGTCACTAAAATTCAGTTTGTTATTACATCTGTATCTGCATCTCTTTACCCATATAAAAAGGTGTATACAAATTTATACATAGCTTGTCTGTTGGTTTTTACAAGGCACAGCCATTACACAATTTAACATCGCGTGCTCAACAACCTGTAAGCTGTGTGTGTAATGTCCGTCCTCACACTTCAATAATGGGTACTCATCCACTCACTAAGTGGGATAAACCTGCCCTCAACATTTATTTGCATTTAGAAGATGCTTTGTTTTATGCAGTAACATTACTGTAAGCCACTTTAAATAAAGTCTAAGCAATTAAATAATTCCCAGATAGTAAAAAAGACATTGGATCAACATTGATTTGTGGGGTTTTGGCCTGTTTAAGTTGATGACCTAAAATCAACTATAACTGAATGTCGTTATAAGAGCTTCCAGGAACAACAATCCCTGTCCGGGAAATATGCATACAAATAAATCCATTTATATTTATATTATAAATAGCTTGTGTGTCCAGTCTAGTAGAGGAGACCATGTCTTCTTCCTGTTACTGGCAAACTAATCTTTTTGGAATCTCCGTTTTCCTGGTTCCTCTTCCTTCCTGATATGAGTGAAGTGACATTTTTTAATTTCCCATCCGGTACATCAAAAGATTTATTGCTTATCCCTAATAGATATGTAAACATAATATTTTGATATGATTTAGAATGTATCTCTGCTGGACAGCATTGCAATCCATGACAGCTACGTTATCTGACCAATTCTTGAACTTGATCTTGGCTCTTTTCAATCTTACAAGCACTTTCACACAGTTTGTATTCCTGTGGTTCATGGGAACTATTTCTTCACATGCCTCCATCCAGACAGCTGGGTACATGTGCTATGAGTCAAAACAGTGAGTGTGTGTGGAACAATTCCTGTCATATTAAGTGTATAATCTAGTATTCGACAGGCTAACCAGCGACTGTATATAATGTTGTTTTAATACAGGTAAAAAAGGGAAGAATTGATTATTTCTTAGTGATGATTTGCTGATCAAAATAAGCTAAAATGAATGTAATGTCAAATGTAAATTTTGAAAAAAATTGCTAAATGCTTAAAGTATGATTTTTTTATTGCAAATTTAAAAAACACTTTTTTGACGGATTAATTCATTAGGTGCATCTCATACATTGCTTAAAAATTAAAACAAATTTTACTAAATACATAACTATAAAAAACTAAATACATTCTACAACAAAATAAATATGTGAGGTAAAACATTATCTACATATCATAGAATCAGTAGTTAAAAACATTATTAATCATTATGAAGCAGTAAATGTATGTCTCATATACAGTCGTGACTAAATTTGTTGGCATTCATGAACTTTTTACAGTAGACATACGATTACAATTCATAATCTCTAATTAACCTGACTGCATGTCTCTGGACTATGGGTGGAAACCGAAGAAAACCCATGTAAATATCGGGAGAACGTGCAAACTCTTCACGGACAGTGCTGTCCACTAAGCCACCATGCCTTTTTAATGGTTTACATTGTAATACTGAAGACATACAAACTATGAAGGAACATATGAAATTATGTAGTAAACAAAATTGTTAAACAAACCAAAATGTTTTATATATTCCTTTTTTATATATTCACATTTTGCTTTGATGACAGCTGGCGTTTTCTCAGTCAGCTTCATGGGGAAGACCTGAAGAAGTTCCCAAAGTTGTTGAGCACTAATCCCAAATCATCTCAACTGGGTTTGGGTCTGACATCATGAATGTATGAATTAAAAGTATTCTATATGTTTGCATGTTCCTACATGTTAGTAAGCAACTTGTTGAGATGTGGAGCAATTCGTTCAAATAGGCGTCAATCTACTCGTCTGTCATGCCGTCATGTTTAAAAAACTTTTCTGTGAATGTGCTGTAAACATTGACAGCAGTAAGTCATTGAGGTACATGCATTAAACATTGTTCAAGCACAACATGTCCATAAAACCCAAATCTGACAGTTTAGCCTGTTCTCCATTCAAGTGTGCACGTTTATGGTATTGTTTGTGATGAGCATGAATACAAGCGAAATCTCTTACATAACACTTCACTTGTTTGTTTTGAAGTGTGCATATGAGTATGCACGTGATAATATTATGAACATCGTGTTATGAGCATCTAACTTGCTACCACAGTGTGTGTGGTTGGAGAAAAAGCGAGAAGGAGGGATCAAATCATTGCTACATTTCGCCTAATAAATCCCCTTTGACTGCAAACCCACACTGTTAAAACATCTAGTTTTATAAGTAGAATGAGTTGAATGATCAAAGTATTATAAGATATTATAAACAGCTTTTAATTTGCTATTAAACTTAATAGCGTTTAATATAACATCTCTCATGAGTTACTGAATTGACAAGTACAACAAATACTCAGAAACATAAGGAGCTGCCCTGATGTATGAGTAGACAGCTGTCTAACAAATGAGAATTGCATTAAGCCATTGCCTCATGAGACCTCATAAGGTCATTACTTTGCACTGTGTTTGGCTACAGTGCTAAAACAGGTGGCATTGCACCAATCTAAACAATGGGATGAGATGGCACAACATCTTAATAAAACTTCATATATGAACATCATATTATATATAAAACTTTTTATATAAACAGTTTTAAATACATTTAAAAAATAACAAAAATGAATTAACTCTTGAAAGATAGTTTTTCATCTTGCATCGGGCACAGGTTAAGACATCATTCAGAATCAGAATCGTTTATTTCGCCAAGTACGAGGAATTTGTCTTCGGTGAGGTTCACATCTATGACACATAACATGAACAATATTAAACTAGGAGCAAGGCACAAAAAGATACACTAAATTAGAAATAAGAAATAAAAGTAATACGAGTAATAAAAATAATAAGAGGTGCTAATGAGTGTGCTTATATATTACGATAATGTACACATAAGTGAGTAGACGTATAATATAAGAATTATTTACAGAGTCTCTAAAGCTGTGCAAACAAGAATTTTGTTACAAGGTAGTTCCGGTAATAGAATGAGATTCCACTATAGGATTCTGGGATTGCTTTACTGAATGAGTGATTAATATTATAATAATCTAGGAGTACTTATAGGGAGCACACACAGGATAGTGTTAAATGCTGCCTAGGTAGTCAATCCTAGGTTTCTGAATTGAACCATCTTTTCAAGTTAAAGAATATAATAGCATTAAATATTAATTAAACGATTAGTAGTTATTGATGAGATAGAAACTGCGTGGTTTGTTTGGTTTCTGACACACACAATGAAACCAGTGTTTGTCGTTGATTCTATGCTCATATTTACTTTGACTTTTTGGATTGCAGACAGTATTTTATCAGCTCAACTTTTCAGTCCTACAACACAATTCTACATTTTAGTCCTATAACACAATCCAAAAGGTTATGTAAAAGTCATTCGGTTCCATTCTTCATACAAACAAAATTTCTTTCATTATTCTGTATTGGGTCAGGACTGCAGGCAGGCCAGTGCAGTACACGTAGACTCGTTTACTACAGTAATGTCATGTGTATGTGAAGTATGCAGTTATTTAGCATTTTCTTATTGAAAAATGCTGCCATCTGAACAATGTAAATTATATTTGCTCAAGACACTGACACAGCCGTGTCATTGTCTTCTTGTTGATAATAATCTGGACGTCTCTCTTTATCTTTCGTCTTAAGTAAAGTGAAGTGGATGCTGGTTCTAGACATGGTTAACATAATTGTCAAGGTAAAGGTAAGGAACACGGCATGTATATTTTATTTGCGTTTACCATACAATCCAATTTTTTTTGTTTTGGGGTTATAGATAGGAAACACTGACATGTCACATTGTTATGACCACCAGCTAATATCCAGAGTAGCTACTGTATGTAGTAAAGAGAGCAGACAGACAGATCGGGAGTGACAACAAGGCCCTGGTAGGTTATCATAGGTGTCTGGAGCCATACCACTGGAGAATGGATGGGGGAGAATCTGTAGAGCTATCCGGTTCAAGGCAATTAGGAGTCAAAACTAGTACAGACTTGGAAATCTCAGTCATGCATTTTGAAAGCCAACATTTGGAATGTGTATCTGCTTTATTAAGCATGAATCAAGAAAATAATGTCTCATGATTGTCTCAAATGATAATGGTGAGAGAAACTTTACAATACGAATCAAATCTGAATTCAAGTCTGATTTTAATAATAGTATGTGATAGATGGAAATGATTAATAATACTTATTGCTATTGAATTATTTATTTATTATAGGGCGGCCTATTTGAAATGTGGGTAGCACAGTCACCTCATAACAAGAATATCCTGATGTGGTTGTCTGGTTCTTTATTTTATGGAGTTTGATTGTCTATGTCTGTGCAGAGAACTAGTGTCCAAGTTCTCTGGTTTTCTCCAACAGTCCAAAACATGCAGGTTGATGGATTGTAGACATTGAATCGAGCGACCTATGACTCCCTCTGTCTTACTCATACTGATTAGAGATTACACAAACCATCAATCCATCCATATCTTCAGGTTAACTCATCCTGTTTTGATTGTACATCTCCAGGCCCCTGTTGAACATGATTCCAGATGTTAGACTGTTATTATCTATGCTGTTATGTGTATCTGTGAGCGCGAGTGCCCAGCGGGCCTTCTGCTTCGTTACCCCCCGGACCCAAAGTGTTGGTGGAGATCTGCAATTCTGAACAAGCCAGCAGAGGGGCTCCCTGAGGATTACATCACTTGTGCTTCAAATCATGTCCACACTGCAGGACTGGCAGAGCTCCAGCAAAAGAGGAAAAACACCCTGTATCTGCTCTAATAAATAACATTCACTGGACTTTGCTGGAGGCTTAGTGCTTGGTTTTCCACCCATTATTAGGAAATGTGCATGTGAACCTCCAGTTAAACACAATAACTAGGTCACACGAAATAGGACTGAACATAAGAAAGCTGAATCATTAAAGATAATTTTGCACAGACAAAAAATATCGTCAATTATTATGGGTGCATTAGAAAGTGCATTATACAAATTACTATGTTGTATTTAGTGTCCAGCAAAGTATTTCAACATTAGCAGCATCAATTCATATAGAGTACTTAACACAATGATAAAGCTACAGCTACACTGCCAGGTCCGAGTCAATCGTATAATATAATAAGCTAAATATTAATGTATTTGAAGGGAACTAGGCTATTATTACACCAACTTTTGTAAGGGTCAGAGGCTAAATTGCTCAAGAATCAATGGTGAATGATCGTGTTTTTAAAACCATGTTAAAAGTGTAACATAAAAAGAAATTTAATACAACCCCTAAAATAGGAAATAATAAGACAGAGTTTCTCATATCTACTTTGATGTTCATTTATAAAGTTTGTGTTTTGTCTACTTAACATAATTTCATTTATTAATAAACATCCAGTCCTGCATTTCATGCCTGCAACTCATTACAAAAAAGTTGGGGCATGAAAATTTTTATCTCTTTGTAATGTTTTCAGTCCTTTTCAACACACTAAACACTGTTTCAGCACAGATTATATTAAATGATTGAGTGTTTCTGTTATTAATTTGTGCTGTTCTTCCTGCACACATGATGTGCAACAGTACGAGGCTATCATGGTAAAAAAAATATTTCACAATTCTCCACACATTTGTTATTCAGGACTGCAGGCAGGCCAGTCTGAGACCTTTACCTTTAAACTATGTTTTTTGTGAAGGCTTTTCCTTGCCACAGTCTCCATAAGCTTGCTCATGTAGAGAGGCGGGATGATTTGGACACTCATAATGATTTCTAACTCAGAAGCAAACAAGACTAATACAATTGGCAAACAATTCAGCAAGCTTTTATAAACCAGGCCATACAGCTTCACTGTGTAAGACAGGAAATTGTGTATAAAGGCTGTGGTCTGCACAGTGGTGAAGAAAAAAGTCCCCCAAGCAATCACGCACGCGTCTGAACAACAGCAAGCTCATATACAAGATACCACAGCCGATCATTCTTGGAACGTCAGATACAGTGTTTCCCGTATCTGGTGATGTATTTACTCGTGACGGGGGCTACTGGAGGTGGGGTGGGATGGGGGGCAATTTGGTACGTTTATTCTATGCACCGTAATCTATAAAAACACTGTAAAATACTACCCATGTTGAACATGAGATTTCAAATAAGACAATAATGAAAACTGACAAATTAAGCTAAATGTATGCAAATGGAATTAAACGACGGAAGTATCGAACTTTGTACTTTTTAATTTGCTACTTAACTGCACTACCTTGAGCACCGTGCAGGACTCTTCTATTGCTCTGCACGATCATTTTGACCATATTTTGGAGTAGGGTACAGTAGAAGAGCATCTTTGTGTATGGTTCTGCATTGATACTAGTGCTTTGTGCTAGTGGTGGTAATTCTGATTCATTTTACGAAACAGGGTTAATACGAGTCATTGATTCATTTGATTCACTCGCTCGTCTACCGAAACATAATTGTAATTAATCTGTTTATCAATTCTATCTGGGAAATGAGACATTCTGAAAACATAATACCGATTGCTGTATAGACTGGGAGTTTAAGTAAAGCTGTTTCAGCAGTTTAATACCTGGAACATGTTTGCGATGTAATAATTCATCCATCAAGGTGGATAAATCACTATTCAATGTTCCTGTCTGTATCTTGGAGTTACACAAGATCACATCTGGCACACTCTTAGAAATCTTAAAACTGTCAGTTTTTCTCATTATTTCTGAAAACTTATCACATAAAAATCAACACTGAGTAACCTAATACGTACCATATGTACCTCTCAGCCCAAATCTCAGTAGGAGAGAGGAACCAGAGAGAAAGCCAATGGCTTAATGGCTTCTGGTGTACATCAGTTTTACCTGGAACAATGCAGTGCTTGGCTCTCACACACACACATGCAACATGTACAGTAAGTGTACATTTACCCTGGAGGCAACACAGCTTGAAAACAAGCTTTTGTTTTCTGTTTTGTGTTAATACAGTAGTTCCGGACCCAGCACGTGTTTGAGGTTTGATGGAAACCCTTAGAAGAGAGCTGATAAATTACATAGTGGTTAATTGAATTGGCATTTTGCCCACCACATTGCCTATAGATGATTCTGTTAAGGTATAGACTAATAAGGCAGATTATATAGACCCACCACTTTAAGTCACTTCAGTTTTTGCTTGGTAGGGTGAAACGGTTTGCCTCAGGTCAATAAAATCAATGCGATAAGGCAGTACACTCTGCTTCAATGACATCTAATTCTAATTCTCACCAAAAATATATACGAATTTACTTTCATATAAAAACCATTTATTTAAAACTACATTGTTACTTGAGCATGTTGTTTTGTTTCATTATGCACTGAAATGGCAATAAAAGCTCACTAACTAAAAGCAATAATTTTATAGGCACACTCTTTACAACCAGTGATGCACAATGTTGGCATGTTGGAAGAACTTACTTGAATTATTTATTTGTTTCATTCATTCACTTGGGAGGTCATATGTTCTCTCAAACGAATTGCATTTTAGACCATTCATTTAAAACTATACAAGCATGCATTAATTGATCGTATTACACTTTGTCTAATTTGTAGTGTTGTCACAGGATGAGCAACGTTTCTTTATCTGACGCTGCACGTTACAAAGAAACTCTACTTTGATGGTCTGCTGGTGTGCTTACAAACAATTCTAGACCTCCCAAAACTCACAACATTTAAAAAAATCAGGCCATAGCAAGGTCAAAATGACCCTGCAGACATAGATGATTCTGGGAAATGGTATCACCAGCATGGAGGTCCATAAGTGCATGTGATTTTATATTTTTTCTCCATCATCCATATTTCTTTTTAAGGATTGAATTGCATCAGGTGATAGTGGGCTGCCACATTTTCATTGTTTTGTCTTTGAATACATATTTAAACATGTTATTGTAAATGGATCAGTAAATGTGGCCAGGAGAAACTAAAGTAGCCACTTAGGCTCATATCTCTAGAGTGTTAATTGTTTACAATGTAATGAATAAGCCTAAATGAGACAAAAAATAGAGGACACACACAGATGTTCCTCAAAACGTTTAATAACAACAAAAGATGAGACAAAACTGAACAAATAGACACACACACACACACACACACACACAGGAACTAAACAACGCTTAGCTAGGAGTCACTAAACACATGAGACAAAAGCTAAATCATAAGCTAACAAAGAACATAAACTGACAAACAACATGTGAACAGAACTAACTTTATACAAGACCACATTGTAAATAATGTCAAACATTATAAACATTAAAAAAATAAAAGGCGCTAACATGCACACATTTTAGATGATAAGTAAACACACAATTACAGATTCATTTCTGTAATCCTCATCCTAAATTTTCATCAAATATGAGACAAATTACAGTATGAAGCGCAGTCCTGAACAACAAAGATCCTGATAGACTCCCTCTTATGAACTCCATCTTTGTTAGTCTATAGTTGCCTGTGATTGAATGTTAAGGGGGATACTTGAGTAAGGGTTTGCATCAAGCACACCTAGAGATTAAAAAATCATTAAAATCTTTGGTGTAGAACGGTAATAAAGCAGATCTTTACTTAGTTACTTTTATAGATTTGGTAATTGCAAGAAGACTGTCATGAGAGATTGCAAACATTATATAATAAAATATGATCCAAATATGAAAGAGATATGTGCATCAAAGTGTGTGAAAGAAGTTTGCAGTACTTTTAACTTTAACATGGTTATCCTTATAATGTGAGATGAGTTTTGGCCTTGGTTGATAGATATCTTGGTTGAGTATCAGTTCCTCCAGTGGTTCCTATATCTAGGACCACTAAATATATTGTTTGGCGCTGTCAGCATGCTGTCCATTATAAGCAGCCATTTCAAAGTGCCTATTAATATCCTCAGGTTCTTCTCTAATCAGTGACTTCTCGATGACTGAGTTTGCTCTTCACATGTGAAAGTGTCTCACTCTTTATCATTATCACCCACAGACAGTTTTTGATAAGTAGGGGTAAACAGGTGCAGACTCAAGTAACCTGACTGTAAACCCTCCCTAATTTCTGTTATACATAATACTATCCAAACATGTTTTAATTATTCATTTTAGCACAAGACCAGCAGCAAAGTACCCAGCCGATAGAGTTAGGGTAATGTCATGTAATAATGTGAGAGTGTACTGATATTCTTAGGGTATGCTAGGAAATGGCCTGGGCTGTGGGCCAGCCTCAGGATAACATGTGAGTTATTCCAATGACGATCAAAGCACATGGTTTTAAATCCCCAGATTAAAGACCATCTACATTTTCATATGCCATATGTTGTAGGCCACCTCATGAAAGCAGGTGGGTGGACACAGGCCCGAAAATGGTTAAAATGTTTAAGGTAATACATTTTCACTAGACCTTTGACTAGTAGCCATAAGTAAAAATTTAATCTTGACAAAAAGCCAATTATATAAAATCTCTTGGATCAAATGTCTGGCATTTGCCTTTGAATCTACTCATGCATCTAAGTCAACACAGTCCAATGATTTACATTTTTAGACGTCTTATAAACTATGCAGTATTGAATTGTTTTGGTTTGAGGCTGTGCATAAAGTACAATTCAAGAAATGCTATGAAAAAATCTGTTTGATGAATCAACATCAATGCAGCACTGATCTAAGAAGTCAACATTCCAGAAAGTGGAATTTATATCTTTGATCATACCGCCCAGACTGTTCTTCTCACAGGTGAAATTGAGACAAAGCCCCTAAAATTGTTAAGCCTTAAAATTAACTTACCTAACATCTATTAATAAGCTTGACTAAAGAGAAAGCTATCATTAGTGAAACAATAGGTTGCATGCCAATACATTTGTAGCTCTGAACTGGATCATCATTTTCTGTGATTAGATGATTCTGGTTATTTTCTGGAACAACAGACGTTCTGCGTGCCAAAGACATTTGCTGACATGAAGGCAACATCTTTTCCCAGGAATATTACTCACTGTTTATTTTAGCAAGACAATGCCAGGCCTTATTATGGATACACGGCAAAAGTGCGGCTTTATTGCGTGTTTTTGCTTGACTGGTTAATCATGTGGATGTTTTTTTAGAATGGTACATGATATGAAGGAAAATGGGACGATGGCAATCAGAAAAAATAAAATAACTTACAGCAGCTAGTAAGTGACTAAAATGTGTAAATCATAGTATATCATGTTATAAATTAATTTCTAAACTGATGAAGAAGAAAGAATAAATACACGGCTGCAAAAGTAATAAAATAAATGCTGCCATTTCCAATATATTTGGGGGAAATAAATAAATGAAGAGAATAAATAAATTATAATGTTTTGAGCATTTAACGAAACACCCCAAACACTAGATTTGTATTAGTTAAGTAGAGCAAATAAAGTCCTCTTCTCCACAATAAGAAAAATATTGAATGTTGTTTGACGATGGTTTGAAGTTCTTAAAGGGTAGGGGGGGGGAGGTTATGTGGGACTTGACTGGAAACAGTTGTCTAAACATTTAAGATCCACCAATTTTAGACTATTGACTATTTTGATTTTGCATACACTATTTATGTTAGATTAATGTTCTCATGATAAGAAGAATGACTTGAATAATCTTAACTGTGTTTGTGCTAATGCTATCAGCAAACCTAAAGACGTGTCATTTTTACTTTGGCAGGAATCATTTTAAATATGTTACTGATATATTACATCCTATATTAAAGCACTGAAGAACCTGAAACAAATGGTTATTGATTAATGGATTAATAAATCAAAATAAGCCGTTATATCTATTATCTACACACAGTTATCTTTAAGACATGTAGACAGATCCACCCGATCATTATTTTCTCTCTGTCTGGTGCTACATGTAAGAGTAAACCATGTCTCTCCGCAGGGGTGGTTTTTAGTTCATCCCAGGCAGACCTGAAAATAATCAGGAAGCCCTTCGAGTGCTTTTGTAAATCTGACAATTTTCATGGTAACTGATTTCTTGACCCGCCCCTTTAACCTGATGTGACATGGATCATGCCGAAGCTTTGGGAGGTATGAAAGTCATATTGGTAACCTGCTTATAATCAGCATTTTAGGGAATGCTTGTGGTACGTCTAATCACTCAGGGAAATAATGCTTTAGCAGCAACAAAAATACAAAAGGATTTAAAAAAGTGTTCATTTATTTTTGTTTTCTAACTATTAACTATTTAATACTGTACCTAGGGATGTACTGTTACATTGAGTATGCAAAAGGATACTGAATTCGTGATAAGATTTATTACTGATCTTTAATACAAAATAGAACTGAAGATAAATTATGATGAAAAAAATACAATTAAATACTGCATAAATCATGCAAGTGACTGAAGTAGATGCTGCACAGTTTCAAAAATCGCTTTCCTGGCAAGTGCATGCTTTACTAGTACTACGCTATACTAGTATGCATGCACTATACCACTAGCATGTTATGTTGTTGTGAAAGGCAATCTTCTCTGCCATCTTCCTTCCAACACTGGTGTCTTTTGTTTTGACAGCTGTCATGTTAAATGGGATTGTATATATGCTTAAACTTCTAAGTCTTTCATTGCTTATGTGTGTGTGACCTGGTGTCCATGACCCTGGCAACGTGTGGGGTTTATGTGTTATTAACTTGTATGTAGTTTTTGTATAGATAGTGGACCATGTTTGTGTGTATGTGTGTATCTAAATAATCTACAAAATGTAAGAAATACTTGAACTTTGACTCACAAAGAGGGTCTAATTCATCTTAACTTGAAATAAATGCCATTTAAAATCCTTAATCCTTACATAGAGTGTATTCGAATAACTAGTGAGCACCCCAAGTGTGCTTACTAAGCTAATACAGTTAGCATGATGCAATTCAAACAGACAAAACAGATTTCTGCCGTACCTTGAGAACATAGTTCCAAAAAAAGAATAAAATAATAAAAACTTTCAGGTCAAGTGAGGAGTAAATATGGCGTTACTGTGACATCCTTAAGCTATTATCATATTTGCTATTCTGTGGTATTTGGAGCTTAAAGCTTGAATAACAAACAAAACAACGATATCCTTGTCTAAAAATGCTGCAGTTGTCCATTAGATAAATGACACTCATTAAGTAGATTAAGTGCTGATTCAGATACGCCAGACTGTAGGGCCACTAAGGGCCCGATACCTTGTGCTAGGAGAAAACAAAACCTGTTCTCTATTTAAACATTTTACCTGATTTAATTGTCTTATTTATGCAGTCAGGCAACTCAAGTTAACTGACTGGTGAAATAAATAACACGTGGTTATTTATTTATCACAATATCTGTTAGTAAGTGGGCTATATTAAACAAATTTGATCCACAAATAGTTTGACAAAGGCCAAATTGTGATCACTAGACACGTAAATAAGAACACCTTGTGGGGTGCTCAAGGGCACTTCAGTCAGGACCTGTCGGCTCTGGGAATCGAACCAGCAACTTTTGGATCACAATCCTACAAGCTAGATCTCTAACCATAAATGAAGTGTTCCTCCAGGATATCACCGGATGTGTGTGCATTGTGCAATGACTGCTCAGCGTTTCCACTCCGTCCGTCGCTGTCCATCAACAACCACAAGTTGCAGGACCCACAAGATCTCGCAAATTATCCATAATCACACAATATAGCAAAACGTTTGATTTTGGACCTCCACATCTATGGTGTCAACAAGGTGAAATGCATATCTACTGAGAAGGTGCCACAGCTGTGATGGAGCCGGAATGCAGGGCAGTAACAACCAGTGGAAGCACAAACATCGACTTGAATTGAAGCGAATCTGCTCCACTGCCATGCCGTAATGCATAGACATCGAGTACAATCCCAGTGTTACTGATCCTGACTGAAGATGTAGCAGGTTAACACAAACCAGACATGTACCCCTTCGTGTAATTCTCTGGCCCTCTGATCATTTTCCATTATCAAAGACATACGTGTTGGATCAGCGCCAGGCTTGCTGATGCAAGCATGTAGGGGAAGGTTCTCTGTGCATAGGGCATGCAGGGGGTTGGCATTACGCAAATAATACCCCCAAGGAAATGTCTTTTTTTTTCATTTCTGTCATATGTCAAAGGTATGAGAAAAGGAAATGAGCGGAAAAGTTGGGGTGTCATTTTGCACTTTAGAACCCTTATGGTTGTAATGTTCTCTGTCTCAGAGAGGGCGACCACAGGAGGTCTGTATGTTTTGCAAAAATAAACGTGCACACATGTGTGCAGACACACACATACGGTTACATACGGTCACAGAAATGCAAATATGAAATTGAACCCCTCTCATATGTGCCTTTATTAAAGAATTTTACAGGTATTGATGTGAAAGGTGAACACATGCCAGAGACAAAATGTATGATAGACGCCGCAAAGCAAAACTGTAACACTTTAAACTCTTTGATAACTCAATGTTAAGAACTTTGTTTGATGTATAATTTATGATTTTATATATTTATTTATTATTATTATTGTAATGTATTGTTTTACACACTTTAGTTACATCCATGACCCAGCAGGTATCTACTATTTACATAAGACTAGACCATTTCAAGTCTAATCTAAATCAAACATGAACAATTTTGACTCTCCCGATAATCTCATTTTTATGCCTGGAACGTTTGCAGAAACCTTCACAGCAATGGGGAGACCATGCAAACATTCTACAGAAAAAAAACACTCAACCTGGGAATTGAACCCATCTTCCCTACCAGTTATTGAAGAGTCTTGATGGTTTGTATGGGGGGGTCATGGTGCAGGTGCAGAATTTGTATGTGCAGGGTGCGGAAGAGTGAGAAGGAAGATCAGAGAGAAAGTTTACATGCAGACATTCAGAATAAGATATCTGTCAGACATGCTTAGATACTAGACAGAGACTATGGTGTATAATACATTTTTATTTTATTTATTTTTATTTTATTTTATATACTTTATTAATCCCCGAAGGGAAATTGCAGGTTTTTGCATATCCCAACTTTTGTCTGGAAGTTGGGGTCAGAGCGCAGGGTCAGCCAATGTACGGCACCCCTGGAGCAGACAGGGTTAAGGGTCTTGCTCAAGGACCCA
>JAOTRQ010111858.1:0-31522 GCA_028565875.1 Hoplisoma paleatum | reverse complement strand
ACACACACACACACACACACACACACACACACACACACACACACACACACACACAGACAGACAGACACACACACAAATATGATAATTTGAGTACCTTCCATAAACTTGACAGCAAGTTTTTGGACTGTGGAAGGAAACCAGAGTACGTGGAGGAATGTCAAACTGACACGGGAGGAACACCAGGCTTAACATTATGACCACTGACATACAACATGAAGTGAATAACGCCTGTTAGTCTCTTCGTTAATAAGTGGAATATATTACACAGCATTAATTCTATTGTAGACACTTTATTTTTTAAAGTTTATTTCTGTATTTTGTTTGATTTTGTTTAGTCTTGTTTAGGCTGCGTTTCAAATCGGATGACATGCTCATCATTTTATGCATTCATTTTGCATGAATAATGACTTGATTAATAAAGGACTTTGTTTTTTTTCCTGCAGGAGAAGGAATGGTTCTGTCTGACCTGCCAGTCCCGGCGAGCATCTGAAACGTCTTCATCGTCATCACATCCAGATAAGAAGACAGCGGCGTCAGAAAACCCCGAGAACAAAACAGATCGTCCTGATAAAATGGTTCAAACAAGACAACCGAACGAAATATCTGGTCCGACGGTCTCTCCCAGAGCACGACATGCAGATGAGACAGAATCGTCCCCCTCTGCCGGACAGACTAAACCCCCGAAGGAGAACTCCTTTGGTCTCGCTGGTCCTGGCGCTGAATCAGGAAAGTTCCTCGGCTTCGGTTTGTCGTTTCTCAGCTCTGCGTCTCACCTGATCTCATCGTACGATCAGGATGAGTCTCCCGCGACACCACGAGACACCAGCTCCGTTAGATCCACCACACCGGCTCCATCCGCTCGGCCAGGGCACCCGGGGTCTGCGGGGACTCGGGCGACTGCGACACCACCGCTCGAGCCTCGGGATGATGAAGCTTCGGAAAAGCAAACGGATGTGAACGTAGTGAACGTACGGGGAGCGGATAAAGAGCGAAGCAAGGAACCGGTGAACCCGGACCGATCAGAGAAACTACCGGAACGTTGTCCTCTGTGTATGAAGGATCTCCAGAAGGATCCTGGTAACTCCAGATCGTGCACCGGCTGCAGGAACGTCGTGTGTTTACGGTGTGGATTCAATCCGGATCCACAACATGCTGAGGTACGAGTGTGGACTTTATTTAAGGCCAAATTCATCATTTCATTCATTTTATACTTTATTAGTTTCACCGTGCAAACAGACCGACGACCTGTTCAGGTGTCTAGTGTATTTACACAAATTTGTGTCCCACCGTGACTCTAAAAATAAGATTAAATCATGTTAAAACTAGACGATGAATGGGTGGACAGGACGCACCGGTGGCTGTCGTCTCAAAGTTTGCATGCACGGGGACCTCTGGTTTCCTCCCACAGTCCAAAGACTTTGCAAGTAAGGCGAATTGAAGATAGCAAATTGTCCATGACTTGTGTGTTGAATTCAACTTTCGTGATTAATGTAGTGCAGACCATGACGCTCAATTAATGCTCAATAAATAAATAAATATGTATAATGTAATATTATTCATTATATCGTTAATAGACCAGAAATAAACAATAACGACAAAGAAAGTTTTATCTTTATTTATTTTATTTCTGGTTCTAATAGAAAGTTTTGCATGTCGGTAGCAAGATGATATTAAGAAGGTGGTCATAATGTTATGCCTGATGGGTGGGCACATTGTAATGTTAAATAATAATAATAATAATGTTTTTAATGTTTAATAAAATTTGAATAAAAATAAGGTGATTATTTTTGATCTTTAATGATCTGTGATTGGGGTCCTACAGAGTAAAGACTGGCTGTGTCTGGACTGCCAAATACAACGGACGCCAAAAACGGCGCCTTCACGCCCCCTGCCTGAAGCTCACAGATTATCGTCGGCAGCATCACCGCAGAAAAATAAAACACCTACAGGGGAAACGCGACAAAGCACCCAAAACCCAGCCGAGAAAAAACAATCATCCGATATTTCCACGTCTCAACAGATTGTGCAGAAACAAAACCCCAAAGAAAAACAAAAGACGGATGATGATGGAACCTCTAAACCACCCAAATCCGAACCTTCCAAAGACGGGTCAGGATTTTTTGGCTTTGGTTTTGGTGCAAGATCGCGATCACCTTCACCTCAGCCTGCTGTCTCTGGAAAGGTTTTAGGTTTTGGTTCTTCTCTGTTCAGCTCGGCGTCTCACCTGATATCTTCAGCCGTACCTGACGGGACTTCTCCTTTCACTTCACCTTCGGCTTCACGCAAGGGTTCCGTGGCGTCTCAATCTTCTGATGCCGTCCACAAGACACCGGAAGTCACGCGGTCTAACAAAACCGAGCAAACTGACCAAGGAGCGACAGCTAGGGACGCGAAACCAGGGTCACGAGTCGAGGAAAAAGGGCGGAGTGATGTCACAGTTCCGAAGGCGTGTCCACTGTGTCATGCGGACATCCAGAAGGAACCTGCAAACTATAAGACGTGTACAGGGTGCGAGAGGACGGTGTGCAACCTGTGTGGATTTAATCCAGCGCCGGATAAAACTGAGGTGAGGAATTATTCAAGCTAGTTGTTTTTGCAGCTAGTTTGTTTGTTTTTGTTCGGACAGGACGTTCGAAACACTCCGCCAGTCTCCGTTTCTGTCTTTTATGTAAAGTATACACACACCTTTAGAGCTTGAAACTTTAACATGTCTTTTAAAACACGTTTCAATCATTTTTTCACATTTTTATGATGTGATTTTCTAACTTTTCCACCTCGATCAAGAGTGAAAACTTTGTTTTTTAAATATCTGGGTCTCTTATTTTGAGCTTTTCCATCAAGAAAATTAGTAAGTCTCTTTACCAGTTTGTAAGTAAGATAATATCTATTTAGATCCAAAGTGTGTAAATATTAAATATAAAAACTGATAATAAATCTAACATACCAGTCACGTTTATAATATATATATATATATATATATATATTTTCATTACCAGATGCAGATGTGGCTCTGCTTGAACTGCCAGATCCAGCAAACCTCAGGAAGACCGAGGCAACCTGAAACGTCCCGTCCAGCATCTCAACGAAATGTCGGTACCTCTGTAACTGCAACATCTGCTAAAGAAGATTCTGCAGGTACCGAAGCGTCACCGAAGCAAACATCTGCATGGCAGGAGCCAAGTCTGTCCTCACTTCCACAAGCTTCAGTTTCAGAGACACGAACGACGGCTGAACGGTCAGAAGAAAAGAAACCATCAAAGGTTCAGCTCACGAATGAACCATCAGCAGCTAACAAGCAAACATTTGTATCCACGGAGACGAATCAGTTGAATCGATCTGAGAATGCAGAACCGCCGAAACAAGACTCGAGCTTCTTCGGTTTTGGTTTTCCAGGCATGAGGTCACAGTCGCCGTCCCATTCGGCTTCCACGTCTGTATCTGGAAAGGTTTTACAGTTCGGTTCGTCGGTTCTCGGCTCCACGTCCAGCCTGATATCATCATCGTCATCATCTACCCAGGAAGCACCCTCCATGACACCCCCGACTTCCCGGAAGGGTTCCGTCCAGGCGAGCGCTAACCCGACACCACAACGAGCTCAGGACCTGGCGTCAACAGAGACAAAAGAAGAAGAAAAGAAACCCATCGATGTTTCAGAGTCATCACGATCAAATCTTGCAGAAAACTGTCAGCTTTGCAAAGAAGAAGATCCGACGACCTTGAACATCTGCAGCAGCTGTAAAAGCACATTTTGTATCCGCTGTGACTCCGGTCCACATGACGCGAAGGTAAAACGATAAACAGGAACCACGAGTGATCATAATGTTATGCTTTGGTTATTAAAATTAAAGACATTGTTATAATATGCAATTGTAATCTCTACATGCACATTATTGAACTTCTTCTTAAATATAATGGCTATTTTTAGATACTTTTAGGTTTAAAAACGTGAAAACATTTGCAATTATGACATTTTCCCTTACAGGAGAATAACTGGTTTTGTAAAAACTGCCAGATCAAGCAAAAACCTGCGAATCCTTGTGTACAGCCTGAAGCAGAGATGAAGAAACCAGCTGTACTACAAAAAGAGACTGAAAATCCAGGACCAGAGCCAGTACAGGTACCATCAACGTCTGCTAAAAAACAGATCCAAGCACCCACGGCGTCCCCAGCAGGTCCTTCCACTTCCCTCACTGAATCGGGTCCAGCACATAAAGACGAACCCTCCGAGAAGCAGTCTGGCATCTTCGGGTTCGGGTTCGGTGGCGCTAAATCCCGTCCGGCGTCTCCACAGCCGTCGGTCTCTGGCAAAGTTCTCGGCTTTGGCTCGTCCTTCCTCAGCTCGGCGTCTAATCTGATTTCATCCAGCGTCCAGGATGAACGTCCGACAGCCTCGCCGAAGGGTTCTACAGTTTCTTTAAAGAAAATTCCGACTCCGCCGCCATCTCGCAAGCCTACTATGCCTGCGGGTCCGACACGGGAAGCAAGAGACGAGGGGTACGGGAAGGAAGCCGATAACAGATGGGAAGAACCGCCGGCCCCGGCGTCCGCTGCCTTAGAGTCTGGAAAACTCTGTCCACTCTGTAAAGCAGAACTTAAGGCCGAGCCACCTAATTACAACACGTGTACGGAGTGTAAGAACGTCGTGTGCGACCTTTGTGGGTTCAGTCCTATTCCTCAACAAGCAGAGGTAGGAAACGTCTCCAAAATTTTATTATTAAACCTTATTACAGGGGTCACCAACCTTTTTGAAACTGAGAGCTACTATTTGGGTACCAACTAATGTGAAGAGCTTCCAGTTTGAAACCACACATTTATAACCTTTAATTACATGTTACTATTAATAATGAATGATATTCATCTATGTGAAGATGCTGATCACAATCATTTACAACAATAATTTAACAAGGTAGGAAACAAATAAATATCAATATGCAAAATATTCAGCTATTTTTAGAACAGACCCGCGAGCGACTCATGAGGTCCTTTCAGGCAATCTGGTGCTCGCGGGCACCACGTTGGTGACCCCTGCCTTATTGTGAATATTTAGAGCGGTGGTCTTGTTGACATGGTTGGTTTATGATGAAAAATAGATGTTTATGTGCTTATATGTCAGATACATAACATTACGACCACCTTTCGTCTAACCATCACAATGTCACGACTCTCAGGATAAAATGTTAACTTTAATAGACTGTATAAATATTATATATTTTCATGGTTTTCTAAATATGATGCATATTCTATATCGTGCATCATTTATTCCGTTTGTATATTTGTATATTATTACATGTTAAACATTTCATTACGTTTCGATGCCTGTTTGTTTCTAATTCTGTTTATAGTGTTTGTGTTGCACATTTTGTTCTCGCTGCTTATTATTGCACTTCAGGTTAGATGCTGAACTACATTTATTTGCACATTGTACGTGTTTAATAACAATAAAGTGGAACCTAATCTAATCTGATTTTTATTTTAAGGTATCAGATCACACACAGCATGACGAGTTTGTCCAGGACTGGGATTAAACCAGAATTAAAAAGATGATAATAGATTTATGCTTGATAAATGTTTGGCACCGTGTTGTTCTTTATATTTTATATTTTAATATTATAACACTAAAACGCCCATATTTGGGGGAATAGCAAATACTTGTAACCCCCCAAAAGTGCTTATAATGATTTATTTTGACCATTTTGGCTAATACGCGTACAATGATTACAATAAACGAGTACAATGTGTTGTTTTTCTGCAACTAACAAGTAGTGTGTATCATATATTATATTTTAATGATGGATTTTATGGGTTGACAGGTAAAGGAATGGCTGTGTTTAAATTGTCAAATTCAGCGAGCACCTAAAGCTCCTCCTGCACCTCCGGCCCAGAAAACAGGAGCTCCTGCAGCAGGAAGTCCAAAATCGAAGAGTCCAAATGTCAAAGATGATAAATCAACTCTAGTGGAGTCGCCCAAATCGATCGTACAAGAACCTCCAGCTATCAGATCTGCTCCACGGCAGAAGGCAGAACCTCCGAAGGAGGAGTCCAGGTTCTTTACGTTTGGTTTTGGTCAAGCTCGGTCACGTTCTCCGTCTCCTCAGTCCGACGTCTCTGCCCTTTCCGGAAAAGTTCTCGGCTTTGGCTCGTCATTCCTCACTTCTGCCTCTAGTCTGATCTCATCAGCGGTTCAGCTGGAGCCCTCCACAAGTCCACCGACATCTCATAAAGGATCTGCTACTTCTCGGACGTCTGGACGGACCACGCCTACACCGCCTACACCTCCTACATCTCGCAAACCAACTTCTGTCCAGCATAAACCTAATCCCGAGGACACATTTAAACCAGAGGAGAAGCCCAAAGTACAAGATAACCCTAATCTAGAGGATAAGACTAAACCAGACGTAAAACCTAAACTAGAGGAGAATCCTAAACCAGATGTTAAACCTAAAGTAGAAGAGAATCCTAAACCAGATGTTAAACCTAAACTTGAGGAGAATCCTAAACCAGATGTTAAACCTAAACTTGAGGAGAATCCTAAACCAGATGTTAAACCTAAACTAGAGGGGAATCCTAAACCAGATGTTAAACCTAAAGTAGAAGAGAATCCTAAACCATATATTAAACCTAAACTTGAGGAGAATCCTAAACCAGATGTTAAACCTAAAGTAGAGGGGAATCCTAAACCAGATGTTAAACCTAAACTTGAGGGGAATCCTAAACCAGATGATAAACCTAAACTAGACGAGAATCCTAAACCAGATGTTAAACCTAAACTAGATGAGAATCCTAAACCAGATGATAAACCTAAAGTGGAGGATAATCCTAAACCAGATGTTAAACTTAAACCAGAGGAGAATCCTAAAAACGATGTTAGGCCTAAAGTAGAGGATAATCCTCAACCAGATGTTAAACAAATAGTTAAACCTAAGCTGGAGGTTAATACAAAGCCAGATAATAAACCAACACCTGAAGATAACTCTAAACCGGTGGAGAAACCCAAACCAATATTAACGCCAAAACCAGAGATCAAATCGAAACCAGAGGATAACCCTAAACCAGAGATTAAGCCCAATCCTGAGGATAAACCAATACAAGAAGACAAACCCAAGCCAGATGTTAAACCAAAACCAGAGGTTAAACCCAAGCCAGAGGATAAACCTGAACCAGAAGATAACCTTAATCCAGAAATTAATCCTAAATCAGAAGATAATACAAAAACAGAGATTAAACTTAAACCAGAGGACAAACCAGTACCAGGAGATAAACCTAAGCCAGAGGTAAAACCAAAACCAGAGGTTAAACCGAGACCATATAATGAATCTAAATCAGAAGACAGAACTAAGCCTGATGGCAAACCTAAACTAGATGATAAACCTAAACTAGAGGAGAAACCCAAACTAGTGAATGAACCAAAACCAGAGTTTAAAACTAAACCAGATGTTACACCTAGTCCAGCTGAGTCTCAGAACATCTCTTCCAGCCCATTAATACCCAAACCTTCTCCTGTCAGATCACAGAAACCTGAAGCTGAAGGATCCGGATTCTTTGGTTTCAGTTTTGGTTCTCGTGCTCCATCTCCACAGCCAGATGTTTCTGCGGTTTCAGGAAAGGTTCGAGGCTTTGGTACCTCCTTCCTGAGCTCAGCATCCAATTTGATCTCCTCAGCTCTGCATGATGAGCCCTCCACCACACCTCCAGCTTCTCGTAAAGGTTCTCAAAGTTCTGCAAAAAGTTCTCCAACACCTCCAGCCTCTCGTAAAGGTTCCACTGTATCTCAAAATTCTGCAAAACGTTCTCCAACACCTCCAGCTTCTCCTAAAGGTTCTACTGTATCTCAAAGTTCTGCAAAAAGTTCTCCAACACCTCCAGCTTCTCCTAAAGGTTCCACTGTATCTCAAAGTTCTACGAAAATGACTTCGACATCACCACCTTCTCCTAAAGATGGAACTGCATCTCAAAGGTCTGCAAAAAGTTCTCCGACACCTCCACCTACTCCCAAAGGTTCCATTGTATCTCAAAGTTCTGAGAAGATGACTCCGACACCTCCACCCTCTCCTAAAGGTTCCACGATCTCTCAAAGTTCTGCAAAAAGTTCCCCAACACCTCCACCCTCTCCTCAGGGTTCCATTGTATCTCAGAGTTCTGAGAAGATGACTCCGACACCTCCACCCTCTTCTAAAGGTTCCGTTGTATCTCAAAGTTCTACAAAAGCTTCTCCACCAAAGACAACAGAGCCAGAAGAAGAAAAGATGCGAACAAACGTTACATTAGAGGAACGATCCAAGGTGGCACCTTCGCTCGAGAGGAAAGAGCAGCGACCTGATGAGGCCATGGAACCATGTCCTATCTGCAAGGTGGAACTTCAGAAAGAACCACCCAACTATAACATCTGCACTGAGTGCAGAACATCTGTCTGTCATCTGTGTGGATTCAGTCCTATACCACAGAGATCTGAGGTACGTTTATATACGTATAAATAAAGCAAAAACCTTTCTTATTATTTTTTTTATTTCTGTAAAGTTTTATATGGATGGTTTTCTTTGACAGGTGAAGGAGTGGCTGTGTTTAAATTGCCAGATGCAGCGAGCACCAGGAGTTCCTCCAACATCATCTCAGGAACATTCGCAACCGGCATCACGCCAAGTTGTTCCAGATCCTTGTTTAACAGGAACTAAACAGCGGCAGCCTGAAGCTGCTCCACCACCGAAGAAGGAATCTGGATTTTTCGGCTTCGCTTCTGCTCGCTCCCGGTCTCCGTCTCCACAGCCGGGCGTTTCGGGAAAAGTTTTAGGGTTCGGATCGTCCCTCTTCAGCACGGCGTCTAATCTGATTTCATCAGCCGGGACTGAAAAACCTTCCACGACTCCACCGGTCGTACGTAAGGGTTCCGATACTCCTCAGATCACACAGGAGATTCAGTCCAGTCTTTCTGCCAGAGGATCCACGGTGCCGGAGAACGTTCAGCAGATTAAAACGACAGAGGAGAAAGTATCAACTGTTCGGGAGGTAAAAGAACCTTCTAAAGTGCGGCAGGTGACCTGTCCTCTGTGTAAGGTTGAGCTGAATATGGGTGCAGCTGATACACCCAACTACAACACCTGTACCGCATGCAAGAGCACCGTTTGTAACCTGTGTGGATTTAATCCGGCTCCACATAAAACCGAGGTAAGACGTGGGTCCGGTCAGTCATAACATTATCACCACTGACCGGTGAAGAAAATAAAACTGATTAACTCTTCATTACAGCAACTGTTAGTGGGCAGGATTTATCCGACAAGAAGTCAATGTTTGATCCTCTGATTGATGTCAGAATTATGAAATAGGCGAGAGAAGGATTTGAGAGAGATTGACACGGGCCAAATTATGACATCTAGGAAACGACATGAACGTAAAATAATTGAAACCCTCCTGATATGTAAGATCTAGAATCTCATGAATTTAAAACAAGTTTAAGTGCTTTAAAAATGAGAAAGTGAAAAGCTAAAATATAATATTATTCATTATTATTATCTAATATATTATTATATGCAAAATGAAAAACAAACATAGACACAAGAGAAAAGAAAATTGTTATAAGTCTAAATAGCTCTGTGAGACAGGGTCAGCTCTTGTGGGGTGTTTGTGGTCAGCAGTAGTTAGTATCTATCAAAAGTGGTCCAAAGAAGGAGCAGTGGCAAACCGGTCACATGATCATGGACAGCCAGGACTCAGTGATGCATATGTAACTTGTAATACACAGACCTGACCACTATGTGTTGTGATTCTGATGTGTTGATGAATCGTTTTCATGTGTCGGCAGGTTCAGGA
Source organism: Hoplisoma paleatum (assembly GCA_028565875.1). Classification (NCBI taxonomy): domain Eukaryota; kingdom Metazoa; phylum Chordata; class Actinopteri; order Siluriformes; family Callichthyidae; genus Hoplisoma; species Hoplisoma paleatum. The sequence continues at coordinate 21,721 of JAOTRQ010111858.1, read as the reverse complement.
ATGGCTTTGTCTGGGCTGTCAGACACAAAGGGCTTTAGAGGAAATGGAAACGCACCCCAAAGCCACAACAGCACCGTCAACATTACAACAGGTTCAAGCTCCATTACCAGATAGACCTGCTGTGCCCATGACCGTTCCAGCTTCTGTCCAAAACGATGGTGGTACCCGAGTAAAAGAGGCTGTAAATGTATCCGAGGATCAAACCGTCTCTAAACCTGTAACTGAGAAGGAACCAGATCCTACTATAGGAAGTGTCCAGGTTTCACAACCTCCAGACACATTGCAAACCACTTCGTCATTGGCAAGAGAACCTGAAACCTCCAAGCAGGAATCGGGCATCTTCAGCTTTGGGTTTGGGAAGTCTCATCCAGCACCGTCCAGACCTTCTGAACCCAGTGCTGGCAAGTTCTTTGGATTAGGTGGTTTGACGGAGACACCTTCATCACAATCTGCAGTTTCTGGCAAAGTTTTAGGATTCGGGTCCTCCATCTTTAGTTCGGCGTCTAATCTGATCTCCTTATCGGTCCAAGACAAACCGTCTACAGCAGATGTTTCCAGAACGATCTCACAAGCTGCTGTTGAAATCCCTTCGACTTCTCATGAGATGTCTCGGGACTCGCAGGAAACCAAACCAGATGAGAAGTTTGAAGCAACCACAGATTCAGACAAACAGAAAGAAAAGACGACCGATGCAAAATCAGAAGTCGTGGAGGACAGACCATCGGTTCTTCCGCCCAATGCAATGACAGTGATGGAATCTAAATGTACAGTGTGTGAGGTGAAACTGAACATGGGACAAGAACGTCCACCGAATTTCAGCACATGCACCCAATGCAAGAACATTGTGTGCAATCGGTGTGGATTTGATCCCACGCCTGATCAGATCAAGGTAAGGAAATCGACTCATCTACAGCCAATACACATCGTATGTATTTGTCCCAAACTCATAACAATATGAATTTAACACAATTAACATGCATTAAATTAAACAAATAATAAAAAATATATATTAAGAGAAATATTCCCAGTTGCAGTTATTGAACGATCTTTTTTCTCTTTTAAAAAAATAGCATGTGAATGTTAGGAATGATGTTTCTTCTTTTAAAAAAAAGTTTTATTTATTTATTTAGCGAACTTAAATGCACGAGGGATGCGGATACCCTCCAGGCCTTGGCGGAGTTCATGCCCAATAACCGACATGCAATAAGCAGATAAAACATGCAGCGGTTTAATTGTTTAACATTTTAACAGGTTAAAGAGTGGCTGTGTATCAATTGCCAAGTCCAGACAGCAGCAAAAGGAGCAGAATTTCCCAGCAGTCCCACCGCATTGGAACCGGCATCTGAACTCAAAGCCACTGATCTTAACAGTGCACGTATAGATAAAATACAAGTTTCAAATCCGAACCCTGGAGTTAAATCAGACGAGCAGCTCCTGGGTCGAACCCTGCAGCCATCAACAAATGTTCCAGCATCTCAAACTGAAGCTCCAAAGCCGGAATCAAGCTTCTTTGGATTTGGAGCAAGAAAGGAACCTGAGTCTTTACTTCCTGCATCAACGAGTGGAAGAGTTTCAGATTTGGGACCGAGTGAGAGAGGCAGGTCACGATCTCCATCACCTCAGACTATGTCTAAGGTCTTCGGCTTCGGATCCTCCATATTCAGTTCTGCATCGAACCTGATCTCATCAGCCGTTCAGCACGAGCCAAGTTTGTCTTCTCCTCGCCGAGGTTCTACAGTGTCTCAATCTTCTGTCACGACTTCAACACCTCCCACTCCTCGCAAGGGTTCGACAGACGCCCAGGTGTCTGGGAGAGTGAATCCCGTCGAGCCGGAATCCCTCCCATCAAAGACCGTGGATGAGAAGGAAGCAGAAACGAAGACAGAACCTGAACGTGTGGAGAAGACGGTTCCTGCTAAAGCTCTAATAAAACCGAGTCAGTCCACCTGCCCGATCTGTCAGGTGGATCTTAATGTCGACCCAGAGAAGCTTCCTCCGAACTACAACACCTGCACTGGGTGTAAGGAGATGGTGTGTAACCTCTGTGGATTTAACCCCACGCCTCACATCTCGGCGGTAAGTTTTTCTGTTTTATTTCCTCAATATATATATTGTATACTTCTGCTATTCACATTCCATTCCCGCTAGGGTATGTGAGTACTAAACATTGTTTTAGTGACTCCAATGTAAGCCTGGTGGGGGCGCCGGGTTCGATGTCGGTATCAAACGACCCATCGAAGGTTGGAAAAGGAAAAGTAATTTGTTTAAGAACATGACAGACAGAGAGATCAGTCATATATAAAAAAACGATGACTTATTTCTAAAGGTATATTGGGATTTGTTTAGCTTTGGGGTTGTTCAGGCCATTTCCCGCTTTTAGTTCTGCGCTCTGACATTTTAATTTCCTCCCGACAGGCTTACAAGCACCTTGATGTATTTATACTTTTTCTCTGCTTTGTAGGCAGCAATTAACTTTATTTTCAGACCTGAGTCAGCGGCTCTGAGATCTTTCGTATTCGTGGAGTCTTGCCAGTTCACCCAGCTGTAGTCAGTCTGTGACGTTAATCAGCCTAAGATTTTAATTAACAAACATACTTGCACATTGAATTTCAGTTTGTTTATTCTGTAGAAGGATTTAGAAATGCTTTTTTTCCATCTCTGTGTCCGTCAATCCTCAGCACTGAACTTGATTCGTGCAGTGAAACACATTTACACACATTACTGAACGCGCACTAGTGGGCAGCAGCTGGGCACGGTGGTTCAGGTTCATTAGAGATTGGTTGGTAGGCAGGTAGGTAGGTAAATAAGTAGGTAGGTAGGTAGATAAGTAGGTAAAAAGTAAATAGGTCATAATGTTTTGACGAGACTGTAGGCATAGTAACTTGGCTTATTTCATCATAATAGGTCAAAACTCTCTATTATCATCAGACCTGATTTTTACCGAGAGTGCTAGTGCGGGGGCCGGTTAAAGCGCCCTATATTAACCCGCTACATCCGCCGCCAAGTGTAGCCACCAGAAAATCAATACGACTCCATGCAGGAACCTGCAAACGTACCGACTCGGATTCAGAGCTCGATGCCGCTTTTATTTAATCTACTCCTCAAACTGCTCGATGCAAATCCACTTCACTTGTCAGTCCAGTCACTGACAGAAAAGTCCTAACGTAATGGAGGAGGATGTAAGGCGTTCAGGATGTCTAAGAATTTGACACAAAGGCGAAGTGCATCAGGAGTAATTGTGCTGTTGACGAGAGCTTTGCTTGCTCGTAGCTCTGGAAACGAGATTTGCTCTCAGCATTCGTTCACATACTCGCTCATTCAGAGGAGATTGCAGCTCTCAGCCGTGCAGGGAAAAAAGAAGAAGAAACGGCTCAGGAATGACGTGAATCGCAGATAAAACACTATTCATGTTTTCAGAATGTGTATGGATGTGGAAATGCTTGCCTTTTTATTCAGAGGTGCATTTGTGATGTCAGGCGGTGATGTTGGGATGCTTGTGTCGGTTCCTCTTGCATCATTGTGACACCCACTTTTCATTAAAGCTGTCTTGTTCTATTCACTCTCTCAGTTGTGGGTAGCCGATGATTTATGTCTTTTATTTCTCCTTCAGTCCTTCAGAGTTTTGTTCTAGCATGATTAAGCATCATGTGCGGCTCGGGCTCATTTTCACCTCGTGCAGGTACAGATAATAAACAGTGAGGAATTCTATTATCAATTTCTTTTAAGTTTTTATTTCTTCTTCTACTCAAATCAAGTATTTAGAATATTCTTTTCTCCAATGTGCTTTTTAAACACCATTGCACGAATCGTTTACACACACTAGTCAACACACACTAGGGGGCTGTAGTGAGCACCCAGTAATGAGGAGACAGTAGTGTTTGTTTTGCAATCTTATCTAATTATTAAAATCTAATATGTGGTATTTAATTATAGAATGCTATAATTAGCATTCCCCCCGCCCCCACCGTCACGGCTGGGCATGCAAGCCACACAGAAACAACATGGGGTAGACATACAACTTCATAGACCATAGGACTGTTGGAGGAAACTGAGCTCCCAATCCTGCATAGGTGGTCGTAGGAGAACCGAAGGAACCCAGATCACCCGACCCAGGGATCGAACCCAGACTGACTCTTACACAACTAATCCTTTGACTTCTAACAGGTTTGATGCCAACCAGTCCTGTGTGCTGTAAAAACATTATACACTTTTAATTTCAGCAGCACTTACTTTAATTGTGCTGAACGGCTCTTAATGTACAGACGAATCGTCGAGGACTTGGTTCATTTAGAAATGAATAGTATTAAGTTCCCGGTTAATGACATTAGTGGAGTTCAAGCTGTGAACAGTGCAATAAGACACAGCACTGTTTTAAAAGTGTTAATGAGTTCTTGTGTGTGACTGTAACACTGTCGGCGTGACTAACACTCCGGAAAAGGTTATTTTTAAAGGATATTTTTACATGTATTAATACAAACTCAGATCAAGTCCCTGGTTTCTTTTTGCTTAGGTTTGCCCTGAACTCTCACTTAAAGAGATAGATGTTGCACAAAATATATCCTTAATATTTATTACAGGTAGTTTTTAAATGGTTAAGGGCCAGAAACCCTTACATTTCTAAAAATTCAGAAACACAGACGTATTATAAGATCGTGTCACACTGTAATGTGGATATATTTTTAGTGCAACATCCTGGTACTTTGTTTTGATTTATTCTCAGAGTCTGATCTCTCTAAAAAAGGAGAACCCTATTGGACTTGTATTCGATTATCTGAATTTGTGTTTATTTTTGTTTTAAAGGCGGAGTGGCTGTGCCTGAACTGTCAGACGCAGAAGGTTCTTGCTGCGGCCCCGGAAGACTTTGGACCGAGTAGTAAAACTTCAGATTTACACACAGGACAAACAGTTAAACCCTCTGAGACGGTTCAAGCCAATAAAAGTACTCGTCCTACTCTAGTCAAAGCTGAAGAACAGTCCGGTTTAGAAAATCTAAGCTTGACTTCTAATGAATCTATTTTCGCTCTTCCAGCATCCGCAGATCATGAAGACGTCCGGTCGGGTAAAGTCGGTAACGAAACACCGGACTTAAAACCAACGATTAAAGAGGAGAGATTACTAAGCTTTAAGGAAGAACCGTCCATGCCGATGACTTGGAGTCCTACAACAATAGCATCCGGGGAAGCTGTCAACCGACCCCCAGAGGTCATCACAAGCCCAATCCAATCTGCACCTGTGATTGCTGAGGGACGAACACCAGCTGTGATAAAACCTGTGATGCCGCCCGACGAGTTTCTGCAGTCAGTTATCGTCACCGAGGAAAAAATCAAGTCCACGTCATCTCCCATCGAGGTAGCGGACTTTACTTCTCTCATTTTCACTCTAGTACCAGTGGTGAAGCTTTCAGAAATACATTTCTCTAATGAAACAAAAGTAGTTCATTTTCGAGTACCAGTGATGCTCCTGCTAGATCTGACAAGGACCTGTATTGCGTTTTATCATAGACAAATAACCAAATTATGTTTTGTTAGTTATGATGTTCATTTTATGGAGGGCACGGTTGAGTCTGGTCCCTCTTAATCATATTTTTTTTCTGTAATTGTAGTGTAAAAGTTACATTGATGCGTCTGATTTAAAAAAAAATATTAGAAAGGTCAATCACAATAAAATAATGCAGTTCCCAAAAGTTAAACTTCAGCGCCTCGTTGCTCTGCTCATTTTTTTTTATTAAAAATCATAAGTCTTTTGTAAACAAGATCAATATGAATAAATTTGACTTTGAATTTTGAAATTGAGCTACATTCACCTAAACATTTAAACTTATAACTACCCACAGGCAGGAAAATTGGAGGCAGATTGTGCTTTTGTGACTCAGCTGGTTGAAAAAGGAGACCCCACGCTCCGGTCAGATGAGGCTCGCGACCTAGAAAGTGCAACTCCATCAGTTTCAGGAGATGAGTCGAACGATTCTAATGTGGATAGCACAAAAGAGCAAAAAGAACACGATACGGTAACCTTTTCTCCCGAGTCATACAGTTCAGCAGAGGAAGAACTTAAAGAAATCCAGAGGGCCGTTGAATCATCTCTGAGGGAAACCGCTGCAGACTTAGATCATATTAAAGCAACACTCATCGCCAAGCAGTATCCGGGCTCTGCGGAGGGCACCAGACCAGAAGAAGCTTCGCCACACAGCCCGGAATACGTAGACGAAGAGTTTATGCGTGCAAAGCTCATGCAGATGAGCGCCGACGAGGATCGGCAAAGTGACTTGGGTAAACATCGAACCCTGCTGAAAGTTCCCGAGGCTTTAATTACAGAGGAGGAAAGTTTAACCGAAGACTCGGAAAGATCTAAAGATGATGAATCGTTCAGTATGCTAACGTCTTATATCACACCGGGAACTGCATCACCTACATCAGTATCTTCATTTGACGAAGAGACTGGTGGCATCCCCAGTCAAACAAAGGAAGGCACCGTGGCCAAGCAGCAAAGGAAAACCAAGCATTGGCAAGGACCATCTCAGACCCAAGAGGAGTCTTCTGAGGAGGAAGATTACAAAATGAAATCGTACGAGCAGTCGTATTTCTCAGACATTTTTGAGACAGAACGAGAAGGGGCCTCTAGTCACCAACCACAAGCTGAGATTGACCGCTCTACAGTGGAAGCGACTTATTTATCGTCTGGGAAACCATTGAAGAGTGCAGAGGAGGCTTATGAAGAGATGATGCTAAAAGCTCAATGTTTCAGCGAGAGCGCAAGAAAAGTTACCCCACCTGAGATCGAGCCACTCTATGGAGGCATGCTGATAGAAGACTACGCTTATGAGTCTTTAGTCGAGGATCCGGCACATCCCTCGGCGGGCGAACGTGGTCTCTCTGAAGACGACTTTTTGACTTCTGTATTTGTTGAAGACACAGTGAGAAAGCTTCGGACACCAGACGAGGTTTATGAGGAGATGAACACTAAGAAGGAACTCATCTTAAAGAGTCAGGTGACTCCACAGGAACGAGCTCGGAGAGATTCTTCCCTCAGTGATGCTTGCTTTGTGACTATATCGGAAAACGACGAGATTCTAGTGGAGGATCGAAAACTCTCGATAGAAGAAAAAGAGTTTATAACTCCAGAAACAAGTCCTTCAAAATCCACCCCTCTGACTCCTCTGTCGCCGTTATCTCCCTTATCTGAGCCCTTGAATGATTCCGCCGAGGTAATGATTCCCTCAAGTGATGACGATGATGAATCCAAGGATGAATACGCAGCTGAACCCATGGAGCTTGTGATGGAACCTTATACAGCAGAGGAAACATCTCAGGAGTTTAAAGCTCTCTATCCTATCCCTGACCTGAAAATCACCCAATGCTCGTCCGGTGAAGAAGAACCAGAGGATGAAGATAGAATTACGCCAGAGCTCAAACCTGCCCGGTCAGGTGACATGACTCAAAGTGATGAGCATCCTAATGAAGCTGATTTGGTGACAACAATCGAGTGTGAATCCACGTCTATGGTGTGTGAAGTTCCCTCATCAGTTTCTAGTCCAGAACTTTCGGACTCTACACCATCTACACGTTCATTGGAAGATTTCGTTTCAGAAGCAGCACCTCCGGTCTCAGTAGAATCGCCAGTTATTACATCACTTGAGGAAACGATCGTTCCAATTCGAGTTTTAATATCTACTGAAAAGCCACCATTGGTTCCAAAGCCATACGCAGAAGACACTAGCTTTTATGAACCATCTGATGTACCTTTACTATCTGAAGTGTCCGTTTCAACACCGCCACTGCCTCCGAAACCTGTACTTACCTCAGCACCAATCTCAGATGCTGTCATTGTTGCTATACCAGAAATACACTCAGCCCCGTTGATGCCTGCACCACCAGAATCTCCAGTAGAACCAACTCCAGTTGAAAGTAGTACTGCTTCCTTATCAACAACTTCTGAACGTTCTGTCTCTAATCAAGTTCCACAAGTTCTAACAACTGCACCGCCTACCGAAGGTGAATGTTCATCTCCTGTCATCGTCTCAGAACCTGAACAAGATGTTCACATTCCAGATCTAGTCACTGCAGCATCTGATTATCCAATTTCTATGAGCCAGTCAGTTATTTTCTCTCCTCATGCATTAACAAGAACTGTGTCAACAACAGACGCTCTCACATCAACCAAATGCACAACCGTCGCAACATGTGGTCCTTTGTCACTTGTTGGACGGGCCGCTGTTTGCTCACCTTTATTAAATACGAGTGTGATTCAGTCTCACGTTGTCACGAGTCCCAAGTCATTTACTATTCCAGCTTCGGCGCCAGCTACAGTTTCTATACAGATCCCTTCCGACGATCCTGAAACTATGGAAGCTATTCCACAAGTGGTGACAACAACAGCCTCCGCACTTCCTGTTGAACTACCTGCGGTTGTACAGACCATACCCCTTTCAGTGCATCTTCCTTCTACTGTAGGAACATTGTCTTTTAAACCCATTCAGTCAGTTGTAGTGGACATAAAACTAGAAAACGACGATCCAGTCCAAGCTGGAATAGACGTTATTGACGTTAGAAGTGTTGTGTCGGGACCATCATCTGATCCTAATGCAGATCCTGGCATGCCTAGTGAATTACCTGAATTCCAGGTGATTACTGTGTCCCGTGAAAGAACAGATAAGCCAGTTCTTAAATTTCCACCCCCACCAACTGTCTCACCGCCAGCTCTGCCTGAACTTCCGGTTCTCATGTCAGTGGGTTTTACAAAAACCTCTCACGAGTCTCCTACAAGTACAACCAGCCAAGCTCCTGGTGTAACGTTTAAACATGTCATATCCCCGGTCCATAAGTCACCACCCCCAGTTCCTCCCAAACCTTTAAGTAAGCCTGCAGGGTTGGTGTTTACTCACAAATCTAGAGAAAGTGGAAAGCAAGAACCTATAACATCTTACATAGGTCATGCTGCAACTCTACCAAGAACAAAAGAACCACCCAAAGTCCTTTCACTCTCTTTGACTGCCCCGGTTGAGTCTAAGCACAGCATTACATCACCAAAATCTCCCTTATCACCAAGATTCGCCAAAACCCTCGAGACGTATGTGGTCATAACATTACCATCAGAGCCAGGGTCACCAGTAGAATCTATTACAACTCAAGCTCCCATACGCAAATCATCCCTACCTACACCTCATCAACAAGCTCTTCCTTTATCACCATCAATCTTTACTGCCTCGCCAGTGACCACAACACTGACCATGGTTTCAATATCAGAAGTTGCAACCCATCCGAAATTGATATCAGTGCCTTTGGTGACCCCACCTCCACCTCCACCACCACCACCACCACCACCAATTCCTTTACAAATTGTGGAGTTCTCACCACAAACGTCATCAGAAATCTCTTTATCGAGTGCGGTTTCATTACCTCATACGGGAGCACCAGGTCCAGCTTTTGTGACCCAAGTAGAGATGGTCAAGCCTCTAGTCAGAAAGGAAAGTCAAGAGGGGGCGATTTACTCTGCACCACCTGTAGCTGGACCCACGGTGGTGTCGGCACCGATTGTTACATCACCGCATGCAGCCTTGTTTCCCGTAGGACCCGTTGTTGTTCCTGAAGTAGCTGCTGTAATGAGAACAGAACCCAAAAGCAGAGATGATGGATCAAGTGTGTTCAGTTCAATATCATGTTCCAGTCAAATCTCCGCACCGCTAACTGTGGGATCTGAGTCACTCCTCACGGGCTGGGCATTACCTGCTGTCCCATCATCCACAGTTCCAGAGAGGCAAGAGTTTAAAAGCCAACTGATGCAAACGCCGTTATCAATTACCCAGCTTCCATTGTGTACCGATAATGATGCTTTTCAAGGATTAGAAATGGAAGAAATATTAATTGTATCAGCTCCAGCCAAAGCTTTATCTCAGCCAGAAAAATCTTTCGAAGTACGTCAAGAAGTGTCCGCAATTAGCCTGCCAAAAGAACCACTGACAGCACCAGTAATGATTAGTGCAACCGCAAAATCAGTTGAAAGTCAAGATGTAAGAGAGCCATTGAGTCAACATGCTCCCGAACAGCATCAATATGCACGACATAATCTCGTCGCACAATTGATCACAACCGAAGTGCAAAGAACGACCACTTTGTCTGTCTTACAAGACGGAATCGAGTCCTCTTATGTAGCAGGCCAAGTGCAGCCAGAAATGACAAGTCGAACAACACTTGAACAAAACGGACAACTGATTTCTCCTGGAAATGTTATAGACCTCACAGCCTTAAAGGTGAGTGCTTCGATGACTGAAAAGGGAGCGGATCTAACAGCTCCTGTGTCGAGTGTGCAGAGGATTCTGAACGACACAGGCCCTCGACAGTCATCTGCTGTCCAGCCGGCGGTTGTAAATCTAACCCCAGCTTCGACTAAGTCATACGTAACAAGCACTATAACTGTTGTAACCTGCTCTTCGACTATCTCTTATAATAACAAAGTCATTACAGTCGGTCGGCCTCTTAGTTTAGAAAATGGAACTTCGTCAGCTCTGTCATTGTCTACAAACAACACATTCCAGCCGCTGGCACAGATAATTTACCGACCCGTAGATTCACAGCCGAAACAAACAACCATGTCAGAGATCCCTATTAATCTGTCATGCGGCGCTAACAAAAGCTCCGTAGCATCATCTGTGCATGTCACGACAGCCCCGGTTACCCAGGAAACATCTGCAGCCGGAGCTATCGACCTGACCATTTCAAAACCGGTTAAGACAATAGTGGCGTTAACTTCTTCTTCGGATGTGGTCACGAGTGTTGTGGAGGATGATGATGGACCCATAGATCTCACAGCAGGGAGGCGAACGGTCTGCTGTGACATCCTCTATAGACTTCCGTTCACCTCCAGCTGTGGAAAGTCCGAGAATCAATCCGACAACCAGCATGATATGGCTACACCTGGAAAACTCGAAGGCCTTAGTAGTGCGAACGCTTCTGAGAGTAATCGAACGCCAACAAAGATGTTGGGTTATGAGAGGAAGAACGGTTTTGCATACCAGACTGAAGTATCGGACGTGGCTATTGATTTGACGTCAGCAAAACTTTTGAAAGGTTAGTATCGATACTGTTGTAGTGCAATGCATGGGCACTAGGGGTGTAACGATTCACCATGAGAAAGATTAGACACTTTTACTTCTATAAATTGTATATATTAGACTGTACATGGACGATTGCACCAGCACACTCACAACATCGATTAGAACATTTTATCACCTCCTCACTCAGGATTAATACTGATCTTTATTGAACCTAAAACATCTTAGTGACTGCAGCTTTAATATTCGGTGCACATGGCAATATCATTGCATTTTTTGACACAGTATTTGACACAGTGTGACTTTACCTCATAAGTCATTATTTAGGTAAATACAAGATGAGTACAAATATAGTCTTTTCTTTTTAATGGCAAATCATTAACCCCCCCAAAAAAGAATGTTTCTTATGTTAACCGACTTTTAAATAAACTGATCATGAATGCAGCGTCGTGAATCGTATCGTGTCATGGGTCGTTGCATTTCTAATGTTTACAGTGCATGTTTAAGGCTTGCTTTTTGTTACTTTGTTTATTTACTGTAATTATTTACTTTTATTAATTCTCTTTTGTACCTCTTTTTTTACACAGATGCATGCATGTGCCTTCGTGTTCTGCCTGAGTGTTTTGGCTTTGCATCATGCTAGTATGACGAATCGCCATTTGCATGCTTGGTGTTTTTTTTCTTTTATTTGTGTGTATTTTTAAAGAATCTTGCATCAACGGATTGACTCACATGTTTATTTGTAAACGCAGACGAAGCCCTGGACTTCTCAAAGACAGGAAAAATGGCTTCAGCTGGATTAACGACCTCTCAGTATACGGACGGAACTTCTTCTAGGGTCGGTATGATTACAACATCATCGACTGGTGGACGCTTAGCTACTAATGCCATTACGACCCAGCCAGGCTCGGTATTTAGTACAACATGCACCAATGTAACGGATCCGTATTCAGGACATTATAGCCAGACGTTGCCATACGATCTCATCAATAACAGTGGAAGCAGCCAGTCAATGTTTCTAGAAACACCGCTGTCCAAGGAAATTCTACCTGCTGCGTTGACCAACCTGCTACCCTCATTAACAGCTTTTCCGGAACTGTACAGTGATGCCACCCTGGAGGCCATAGCGGCCTCGCTGGATGCTCTCGTCTCTTCAAACTTTCCAACATTGGATGACAACAAGAGCCAGCAGTACCAAGTTGAGCATGAATTCTTGCAGTTGGAAAAGCTCAAGCAGCTTTGTCTGGCTGAAGAGCTGGAATGGGAGAGACTGGAGATACAGCGCTACCGCGAACAGGAACAGCTGATCGTCCAGAAAGAGCTGGAGGAACTACAGAGCATTAAACATCAGCTCCTGATACAACAGGAGGAAGAACACAAGGCTCATCTCATTCTGCAACAGGAGACCTTCGCCCAGCAGCAGGTGCAGCTCCAGCAAATCCACCAACTGCAGCGACAGCTCCAGCAACAGTTAGAAGAGCAGAAAATCAGTCCGTACGGCTTTCAATCCGATTCCAAGTCTAGCATAAGAGATAACGGTCAGTATTGGCCGGTCAAGGATGACAGCGCCCTATCGTTTATACAAACTGCTCACAAGCCTGTAGTCAGCCAAGGTTGGCACACTGCACCTTCTGGGTTCTCACAGCATTCTGGTTCTAATCGAACGACAGAGCAAAAACTGGATTCTGACAAACCACAGCCACTATTTACAACCAAGGACTCTGTAGAACCTGAAGATTTCAGCAGCAGAAAGATGGCGGAATGTGATCTTCAGACCGATGACGAGGACGAAGTAGAAAGGCCATATGCCGAGAGGAAGAGGAAGAGCAGGAGAAGTGTGGACAGCTGTGTACAGACTGATGATGAAGATCAGGATGAATGGGAAGTCCCGGTCAGGACCAGACGCAGGTCCCGTTCCAGCAGAGTCTCCGATGGTGAAAGGGTGAAGGGCTCTAAAGTATCGAGCATCGCAATCCAAACTGTCGCAGAGATCTCGGTTCAGACCGATTGTTCCGGAACCCTGAAGAGATCACCGGTCCGAGCTCAAGTAGACACGACGGTCGATGTCCACCGTGCCAGGAGCGATTCTGATCTCACCACTGAAAGAAGTAGAAGATCGACGCCCGTAGAAGTTGGCGTCAACACCCATCTAAAAACCGACGGCATTACCATATCATCTCTACCCAGATCCTCGAAGTCTTTGTATTCACCGGTCTCACCCGTATCTCCCGGAAAAGGCTCGAGAAAGATGCTGACGGTTGAAGCCCCCAGACACCCCGGTAGTCCACGGTCATTAAAGTCATCTCAACGATCCCTGTCTGATCCCAAGTGTCTCAGTCCTACACCTGATGAAAGAATGTACCAGTACTCAGATACCTGTTCTGTAAGTAACATTTTTTTACTTTCCTAATAATAATAATACTTCTTTGTACAATTTATGGCTCACTGACTGACCGAAATAAATAATTTTGTATAATTTATTTTTAATTCTTATTCTGGAACAGTGAAATATAATATTTGCTCTTTGTTTGTCCCACTGTGAGCCGAAACAACCTGACTTGAGTGATTACATTTTAAAAATCTGTATATCGAGTAATAGTGTTGACATCTTTTTGTTCAAAGCATTGCTTTAAATGTATATAAAAATACAGACATATTTTATATTCATATGCAGAGCAAGAGTTTCCAAGGCACCCAAAAGAAAATCAAGCGCACTCTTCCTCACCCACCACCGGAGGATGACTCCATGCTCGGCAGCTTGGGATACAGTACCGGTTCATCCCGGAGACGGATTTGTCGGAATACAACGATGGCCCGAGCGAAGATTCTGCAAGACATCGACAAGGAGTTGGATTTGGTCGAACGAGAGTCTTCCAAACTCCGCAGGAAACAGGCGGAACTGGACGAGGAAGAGAAAGAGATCGATGCCAAGCTGAGATATCTGGAAATGGGGATTAACAGACGGAAGGAAGCTTTGCTGAAAGAACGAGAGAAGAGGGAGAGGGCGTATTTACAGGGTGTGGCAGAGGAGCGAGACTATATGTCCGATAGTGAGCTTGGTAACAACAGAGAGGCGAGGGGGAACGGTCACGGACTGGAACGGCCGAGGACCGCGCCACAGTCCGAATTCAACCAGTTCATCCCACCACAGAGCGAAGCCGATTCCCAGTACGACCAGATGTCGGGTCCGTACGCTCATTATGAGTACGCGTCTCAGAGCGAGAGTCCGAGTCATTATTCTCAGCAGACTCTGTACCAACAGCCGTCGCTTTATCACCAGCAGGTGTCGCCCTATCAGACCCAGTCCATGTACTCACCAGTACCAACACTCAGCCAACAATCCCAACAAACTGGCTATGACCACGCCTCACAGCTCATCCTATTGCAGCAGAAATCCTGTCAAAATACCCTCTCCGACTTAGAGCCGAAGATAACCTCGAACTACGAGGTCATACGTCATCAGCCCCTCATCATCGTCCCCACATCCACCGAAAGCGGTTACGGGGTTTCACATCTCGGAGGAAAGTATAATAACCTTGACCTCAGGATGGGTCTAGAAGAAAGAGGCAGTATGGCCAGCAGTCCCATGTCCAGCATTTCGGCTGAGTCGTTCTATGCCGACCTAGACCATCACAACGCACGTAACTACGTCATGATCGATGACATCGGTGAACTTACCAAGAGTTCCACAGGCCTGAGTTCAAGTTTCAACATTCCTGATAAGGATATGACAAAGACGGACCGGCTGCTCCGGACCGCGGATGTCCGGCGTCCTACAGATGTGACCGAATTTGTCCAGGCTGCCTCCAGGTTACATCCGTATGGGAAGCCGGAGGAAGATTCGATGGAAGAGCCGTTCGAGTTAAAGCTCCTGAAGCAGCAAATCAAGCAAGAGTTTAGGAGAGGCGCAGATAATCTGGAGCAACTCACCGGCCTCCCTCAGTACCTCCACGCCGACAGCTTTAGACACTTCCCGAAATCTGAGAAATATAGTATCGGAAGGCTTACTCTAGAAAAACAAGCCGCCAAGCAGCTCTCGGCTTCGGTCCTTTATCAGAAACAGTTGAAAAATAAAAGAACACCGATGGACCCTAAAGTTACGAAGTTTTCCCCCATCCAAGAAGCTCGAGACTTGGAACCGGACTACACCAGCTTCCTGACATCCACCGGTTCTGCAGGAGGTGGAATCTCCAGCAGGGCAAGACTCCTACAAGACGAGATCACGTTCGGTCTGAGGAAGAACCTGGCCGAGCAACAGAAATACCTCGGCTCGACCCTCGGCGCTAATCTTGCTCAGTCTCTGAATCTCGCTCATTCGGTCAACCTCGGCCCGAGCTTGAGGTCTTCCCTCCACGAGGACGGTACCTATCCCAGCGGTACCCGGTCCAGACCTTCCTCCAGGCCGTCTTCCGTATACGGTCTCGACCTGTCCATTAAAAGAGATCTCTCCAGCTCGTCTCTGAGGTTAAAGGCAGACACAGAAGGGATGGATTCGCAGTTCGGGATAGCCAGGGCAAAACCGACCAGTCTGCCCATCAGCCAGAGCAGGGGTCGTATTCCAATCGTGGCTCAGAACTCAGAAGAAGAGAGCCCGCTAAGCCCGGTCGGGCAACCCATGGGTATGGCCAGGGCATCCGCCGGTCCGCTTCCACCCATTTCCGCCGACTGCCGGGATCAGTTCGGGTCGAGTCACTCTTTGCCGGAGGTACAGCAGCATATGAGGGAAGAATCGAGAACACGAGGCTATGATAGGGACATTGCCTTCATTATGGATGATCTACAGGGAGCTATGTCGGACAGTGAAGGTAAATTGGTGATGAGATGTAAAAAGCTCTGATTGATGTCTCTTGTGCATGGACGTGTGTTCTAATAATGTTTCATACCTGTTCATATATCATAGTTTGAATGTCATTGTCTAAATGTATTGTTGTAAATTGTTGTACGATTTTTGTTCTTATCAAATATGTCAATTCTTAATATATTGATGTATTTAAATATTAGTTTTTTCTGCATGTACATGTTCTGTTTCAGTTCTGCTCATTCTTTGGAACACTTTCTTCGTTTCTCATACTTTGAATATCGCCTCTAATTATTATAATAATAGTAATAAAAGTATTATTATTAAATCAATTTATTATACTACAACCAGGCAGGACATTATGACCGGTATCAGGAGGTGAATTTCTCATTGAATGAACAATAGAATCTTAAAATTGATGTTAGAAGCAGGAGTGAGTTTGATAAGAGATACATAATGTTGGCTCGGCGGCTGGGTCGGGGGCATCTCCGAAACTGAAGCTCTTGTGGGGTGTTCCTGGTCTGCACCGGTCCAGTACCTGTCAAAAGAAGGGAACAGTCAGGGTCATGGGCGTCCAAGGCTCCGTAATGCACGATGGAAGCAAAGGCTGATCCAAGTGTCCATGCATACATGGATCCTGGGCAAGATGGAAATAACGCCAAATCAGGAAGGTGGTCATAATGTTATGCCTGATTGCTGTGTGTAGAATGAACAGAATAAATAATCTGCAGTTCATCGTTATAACACTGGAATAGGAATTCTTATTAAATTGGTCCATGTGTTCAACATTTAGTCCACAGCGCTGGTTTTGTGTTTGTTACTGTGATCGATCTGTGCAACCGCCCTAGAACTTAATTAATAGCACCGGATTATATTTTAAAATACACATGTCGAGCACTCTGGGTATACAATTACTGCCGAACACTCTGAGTACACAATTACAGTCCACTGTCGCACCACCGACACAAACCACTATCGAATTAGCATGCTAGTGTAAATACTGAGACGATGAGAATGGACCTTCAGGATCGGCATCTTGGATTTGCATCTTGATTAAAGTGTTTTAATATCATGGCAGACGATGGCGTGAAAAAATCGGACCCGGGCGCACATTAAAAGCCCAGTTAATAATAAAATAAAATGTTATTTCTTTAATAGAAAATAAAAGCGAACAACATTTCACATGCATAGTAAACAACGCCACTGTGCTGAATCCTCCACGATTAGTCCAATCTGGGCAGTAAAATACTAGAGTACACACACTATGGGGCAGTAGTGAGCACATATGACTGGCACTTTGAGCAGCTTAAACTTCATTTGTGATCTGTCGAATCCTTCCGATTACAAATCAATATTAAAAAGCCAAACTCTGTTTCTAGAAATGGTAAGTTATCAGTTTCTGTGATGTTGTGATGTCACAGACCTGCAGATGTAATCAGATCTAATCTGTGTATTATCTCAAGGTGCTAGACTGGTGATACGGAGGGTGCCGATTAGTTTAGGTTTTTTTTAATTGCTAAGCTGCTGTTGCTTTGTCAGCTTTTCATCCAATTGTAGCTACGGTGTTATGATATTGTGTTACGATGCAGATAAAAACACTCAGAAGCTTTATTATAATGACGTAAACTATAATAAACTGAGTTCTGTAGTGGAAAACAATAAACAATATACTCCAAAAAACACCCATTCATTCATCCATCCATTGTTTATATAGTTGTATCAGCCTTTAATCCTGTTAAGTTCACGATGTGACACACGCATGGCGAATACACTAAACACCTGAACAGGTTTCTAATCTGGTACACTCTGGGGCACATACAAACACTGGACAATTTCAGTATCCCTAATTAACCTGGCTGTGAGTCATTGGACTGTGGGAGGTAACCAAAGTACCTGATGGAAACCCACACAGACAAAGAAACTCCACATCGGAAACATTCCCGGATTGTCCTACTCGGGAATCGAACCCATAACTTCTTGCTGGGTGGCAACAGTGCTAACCACCCATCAAGCCACCAACAAAGATTGATATTTTATTTTAATGTAACAAATGAAAACTTAAACTTAAGTAAAGCAAGATAAAATGATCAGATACGTAATATAGAATTCAACTACAGTAAATAACTGTGTTGTAAATAAAGAGTCATGTGACCACCTGTGGGTTTCTGGGAAATTGAGTCCAAGTTTCTTTAGTACAAGGTTGTGACACAAGACTGTCCTGTCCGTTTGTCTTTGATGTTATCGTATTAAATGTTAATAGCGTGGCTTTTATAATATTGAATTATTTGCGTGTGTATTATCTTTAGCTTAATTTGTGTAGTGGTAATATTAGTGTATATTAACAACACAATACAAGACTGGGTTTTTATTCTTTACACCACTAAATATTGTTTATATTATGTTTTTTTTTTTTACAAACCTACTGAAAATGCAATGCTTATGTCACAACAGGAGTTCCTAGCTGGAAAGTAGAAGGTGAGCGTTATAACACATCTTAAACCCCATCGAACCCACATCAACTCATGCGTCTCATAGTCGTGAACGATGGGCATCTCTCTGTGGTGAACTTTCAGCCTCATCTTGGTGTCCATGCTCATAACCTGCGCTAAGTGACCTCGATACGCCATGACACGTGCATAGCTTCATGCTCCCGTAGCACTCGTTACCATGGCACCGACATGCTAAGTGTGTTAACATAGGGTCATAAGTTCATACCATGATCAACGCATTCTCACCGGCAAATAAGCGAATGAATGAAGTGAATTAGACTTGATTGACAGGGAAATATTGTTGCTGTTTATCAGTGCTGGAAGTCTCATGCAGTCGAGTAAAAGAACAAATACTGAAGATAAATTACTCCAGTAAATGTTTCATAAAATTAAATGTGTAAGTACATTTTTGCACACATAAGACAAAAGTCACGTGTGAAAAGTGAAATATTTAAAAGTGAAGTGAATTTAAAGTACCTCAAAATAAAAATACACAAAAAAAGGATAAATACACAAAAAAACATTTAAGTACAGTAATGAAATACAATTACTCTGTTACTGTCCACTACTCGTATTTAGTATTTATTGTTAGTATTTAACCTTTACACATATCAAGCAAAACATTATGACCCCTTTACATTACAGTTACATACTTACACTATACAGTCTGGGCATTTGAGAATAAAGGGGCCTCGCTCAAGGGTCCAACCTGGCAAAAATGGATCTTCTGATTCATTCTGAAGTTCACTTCCAGTGCTTGAATCACTGGGCAACTACTTGCCCTGTTTGTGCTATGAATCCAAAGGTTGGGGGTTCAAATCCAGGCTCTGCTTCACAGCCTGGGTCCTTGAGCGAGACCCTTAACCCTGTCTGCTCCAGGGGGCGCCATACGTTGGCCGACCCTGTAATTGCGCTCTGACCCTCAACTTCCAGACAGGTTGGGATATGCGAAAAGAGACATTTTGTTGTACTGTACATGTGTATATGTGTAACGACTAATAAATGTGATTCTTGTTGATCAGACCTAAACCTGGTAATCAAACCACATCAGATCATTGTTCTGGATTACAGATGTTGTAATCTGCTTGTTTATCGATTCTCTGGTGAATTGTAAATAAGAGATCTCATTGTCATGTGTGATTACTCGAGTGTGTGAACCGATCGTGTCTTTTCGTTACACTTTTCGATGCACGTTGTGTAGAAAAGCTGCTAATGTGGGACGTTGTTTGCATGTTCTGACATCTTCTGCCCGTCTTTCAGTCATGCAATGTCATGACCTACACTAGGTTTCGTTATGATCTCTTCAGGTCAGTTCATCTCACTTCTCATTCACACACACACACACACACACACACACACACACATAAATAAACAATCTCAGAGTTTATGTTTTTTGCACATACACTCTGATATAACGTTATATGTTATATAGAAGTAGGTCATGTTGACCCGGTCATGCTACGATGATGTATTAATATATTTTTTGTTGCTCTGTTCCTCTCTAAAGCGTACCACCTGCAGCATGAAGAGACCGACTGGTTCGATAAGCCTTGTGACGGGCGCGGTGGACCTCAACTAGGACGAGATCAAAAACAGGTGATGCGTTTTGAATCCTCCATGTATTATTTTTGCATCAACGAAGATTGAAAAATGTATACAATTGCTAATAATAAAATAAGCCTACCAACACCACCAAAAGACTTTAGACTTAGGACTTTACTTATTTATTACCAATCGTGTGCTAATTTGGTTCAAATGTAAGTGAACAGATGAAATTTATTGTATTGTACCTGAAAATCTTCCTATTAAAAATTCTTTGATCATCCAGAATAAATCCAGACTCTCCCAGGCACCAGTCTTTTGAAGATCCCTCGTATAAGGTGAAGAGAAAGTGTAACGTTTGATGCTTTATCTTACAGATAAAAGCTTTGCATTATCCTTTCCCTTACGCTCGCATCAAGCTGCAGAAAGACCCCCAGGACCACAGCGTCTCAGGTACTCATCATTATCATCATTAGAAGAGAATGTCTGGTGCGGTTAGATACTCACCTGTGTATCGTAACACTCGCTGGCTTGTTGTTGGTCGTAGGTGGTGGTTTTGGCGTACGCATCGTAGGAGGAAAGGAGGTTCCGGGTTCTAATGGCGAGGTCGGAGCGTACGTTTCTAAGCTGTCGTCCGCGGGAGTTGCTGAGTTGAGTGGAAAGCTTGTAGAAGGTGAGATCCGGAAGGTCGTCGGTTCGATTTCGAGACTCGACAGGTCACGACTGAAGTGCCTTTGAGCGAGGCACCAAACCCTCTCGAACTGCTTCCCGGGTGTCGTAGCTAGGGGCTGCTCAAGGCACCGGGCATGTGTCCTCACTACTGCCCTTCGAGTGTGTATTCACTTATGTGTGTGTGTGTATGTGTAAGTGTGTGTTTCACTGCACGGATTGGATTAATGGCAGTGTCGTCTCGATGCAAGACAATGCCCATCGTTTTCCTTATATCGTTCTGCATCAAAGTAAATATGCACCATCAAGTAACTCACCACCACAACACTAGAGGGCATCGAGTTTCTGATGGTTCTGTCGCGCTTGTGTGAAGTGAGAATGGTTGTGTTGTTGTAGAGTTTAGAGTATCGGAATTGAGCCTCGGAAGCTCGAAGCTTTTACGAAAACGAAATATCGAAAACATCACGGCACCGAAATATGCTAGGAGTGACAACTTTAACTACAAGCGTGCACTCAATGTTGTCTGGATGGCTGTAGCGTTCTTTTGTGTGCTAGTCCTTGCGATCGGCATCATTTTAGCATGTAAATATAGTTAACTTAATCATTCTAAAAGATACTAGGGGATGATGTGGTACGCTTGTTCAATTGACACATCCAAATTATTTTATTATTATTATTTATTAAATACATCTATTGACAGATTTATATCTACTCGTGTTATTTTTCACCAGCACGTTAGATTTGATTACTTGGTGTTTTCCAAAGGCTACGTTTGAGTTTTTAATATAATGCATCCTGAACGACGACCTTTTATGATATTTAACACATCTAAAGTCATAAACCGCTGCACTCGTTCAATTCTTTTATTCCAGAGCTCTCGCTGTGTTTCGCTGAAGTCACCCAACCTTACATATTAGAATTTAAAAGCAGCCCTCTCTCTCTCTCTCTCTCTCTCTCTCTCTAAAATGTGGAGGTCATGTGATGTTGTGCAGGACGGAAATGAACTCGCCGTTATTAAAGGAACAATGGATTCTAAAACCCGATCAGAAAATTGCGAGAGGAAAAAATCGAAAGGTCATGCGTCCATTACCGACACCTGAGGTATAATTGGATTGTCGGCGCCGGGTATAGAAGCGAATCCGTCCTGTATCTGACCGGGTGAAAAGAACATAATAT
>JAOTRQ010111756.1:0-19513 GCA_028565875.1 Hoplisoma paleatum | reverse complement strand
TGTGTACTGTATTATAACTGTTCTCATTTTAAAAACATTCCTGTATATCGTGTAATTTTCATATATTAACGAGTCAACCGGAGCTGGGAACGAATTATTTCTATTTCCTTTATTTCTTATGGAGAAATGTGTTTTGGATAGTGAACATTTTGGATACTGACCGACCTTTTGGAACGGATTGTGGTCGTTAACCAGGGTTCCACTGTAGTAGATCAGTTTTCTTAGATTTTAATATTCCATTACTGTTTCAAAACACTTTTATATGATATATAAGTAAACTATTGTTGAAGTACTAATATTACTTTACTAAATAACTAATAAAATTTGCTTCTTTTATTAAACATAGTGATAAAACGAGCTATTCATTAGAATCATTATAAAATACTCTTAAACATTTTTTTTTGTCATTTTTCTGCCTTATATGGTGTACAACTTGACCGTGAAAGCCAATTTATACTTTTCTGTACAGTGTTGATCTCGTGCAGACTGAACTAATTAAAGAAAACCAACGTTTTTGAGGTGGCGATGTTGTCTCGGGTCGAGGTGACGTAGGAGTATAAATCTGCCTTAACTAAAGGTATGACCTGAACCCTGATTTGCTTTATTTACAAAGGTTTGTAAACACGATCAGAACACGAGCCAGAAACTTTCTTCCACCCATCTTAAAGGTTTTGTCTGTTGAGCCTCAGTTATCTCCTCAAGAAAATGATTCACTCTTCCACTTCATAAGCTGGACTCTTCACTAATGGGCTAAATTCAAAAAGAAATTGTAATAAACTGATACTGGCACACCGTGCCAGACCCGTTAGGCAAAAACAAGTTAGGGGGGGGTGTACACATTGCTGGCTGAAGCACACCACCCCACTTACCGGTCCAGTCGGCGCCTTGTCAGTGCAACTCGCATGAAAGCTACGAGAGACAAAAGAAATGAAAAGGAGCGCAGGGGTGTCTGGGTTTACTGGGCCCGTTACGACCAGCTGCTGTTTCTAAAGGGGACGGCGGCGCGAGGCTTGTCCCTCTCCTAGAACAAAAACAAGGGCCACACGCACGCACACGCCTAGTTTTTTTTTAATCCTTCCAGTGTTCTAATTTAAATAGTATAAAAGGGCACAAGTGTGCCGCGAGGGTGCGTGCAGGGAGCCAGATGCCGAGCGTTAAGTAGCCGTGGATGCCAGATTAAAAGGTGGCAGACACGAACTGCCAGCTTAAGGAACAAAAGCAGAGGAGTCAGTGAGGCAGGGGAGCTGCAGTGAGAAGCAGAGGGAGACCGCAGTGCAAGTTCAGATCAGGACAAGTTCTGTCACTACGCCCTTGACAACCTCTTCTGAAGAGTCTCTGCTATAAGACGGAGCAAACACCTGGTCTGAACTCTCTCCGAGCAGCGGATCATTTCCAGCTTCATAACACGACGCTCCTGACATCAAAGCAGATCTTTAACACCCTGCGCTTACAATTCATCCTCCCAAAGAATCCAAATTCTACTCGGTTAGCTGACCTTTTCTTCACCTCGACATCCTAAGTAAGTGTAAGAATCTAGCTTTCACACAGAAGGGTGTGTCTTAAACCGCATTCTGGCACCAGCACTATGATAAAATGATCATTCCAGCACACTGTTTGTTATGATAGTGTGATATGGGATGTCTCCCAAACATTCCAGACATCTTATAGCTAGCAGGTTTGTGTTAGCTGGCGAAACTTGATCCTCCAGCGGCGCTGCGATCGTCCCGTGGGATCACGACATACATCGAGCCGATACAGTGGCTGACTCGATAGCTAGGCTGTGAGTCCTGTTCTTCAGGGTTCTTACATTGTGTTTACATCTCACTGATTAGCAGACGCCTTTATGCATGTAATTACAATGGAACCATTTTGAGCATCATCGAGTGGTAAGGGTTAACAGTGACTCAGGGACTCAACAGTGGCAAGTGGGGCTTGAATCGACAACCTCCTAGATTCTAACCCAGTACTTCAACCACTCAGCCATCACTGGAACAGTGTTAGAAAATCACACGTGATCCGGGAGTCCTATCCCTGCACAAAGCATGTCCAATTCTGCCTGCTAGATGGCGCCTATCTTAACAAAAGGCTTCAAAACTCACCTCTGATGTGCTAGGGGAATATCCTGTAGTACAGTGGTGACATTGGGGCGAGGTACGGCATAAACATTGCTACACAAAACCGAAAGACGTGTGTGAATCGTTGGGTAGTAATGATCCTGAATGATTCTGTTGTGTAGTCACTGCAAGTTTTTTTCTCCTCACATTTTTCTGGTACTCGAACTATAGGACAGCACGGATAGTTCGGGATTCTGATGC
Organism: Hoplisoma paleatum; assembly: GCA_028565875.1. Taxonomy (NCBI): domain Eukaryota; kingdom Metazoa; phylum Chordata; class Actinopteri; order Siluriformes; family Callichthyidae; genus Hoplisoma; species Hoplisoma paleatum. The sequence goes on along the minus strand of JAOTRQ010111756.1, from coordinate 17,198 downwards.
ATCTCGTATTGCACGAGCATTCTCTCCGTTCAACAAAAGCTGCTAATGAGCAGGAGCTACGGTGAATAATCACTATTATTGTGTCCCTCATGATAATGATTGTTGCTGTTTCAGTGTCTGACGTACCTGCAGCAAGACTGTGGCTTCCCACGCATACGCGAAATAAACCCAAGACCGCTCTGGGCTGCCAGGAAACCCCCCGAATCTAATGATGTGGATCTGGGAAGTGGAGTATTTTTAGCAGACACTCAAAGCCTGAAAAAGCTCCATTTTATTTTCATTTGCGTTAGCTTGTCTGTGGCATGCATTCAGGATTTTACATCTGGCGCTAGGCTTCCACACTATAACTGCATATTGCTGTCAATATCAGCTTCGGTTTCTATGCCTTCGTTTATGGTGACGGAACCGTGCGCAGCGGGATTACCGGATCGAATCATGGTGGGGGTGGAGGGCAGCTTTTAAATGTGTTGATAGTAAAATTGATAGAATGTTTTGGCCACCTAACGCGACGGCTGGAAAAAACGAGACCAAGGATGTGCAACTAAGTCTGCTGCTAATGTTTCTACGTCGCCCATCATTTATACATCGACTACTCAGTATCATGTATAAACACTTGTCTATAGGCTTGTCTCTTTGTCTCTCGTATCTTTTGTATTTATGATATGATTTAATTTTGTATTTATTTTACTTTTTTGTAGCTTGTAGTTTATTTTATTGTCTTGCAGCCTGTTTTCTGTGTTGCACCGTGTCTGGAGAAACGTAGTTTAATTAAAATTTGTAGTGGTACATTGCTGAAATGACAATAAAACTCTTCTGACTCTGTCTATCTGACTGAAGTGCCTGGGGGAGGGAGGGAGGGAAAGAGGTGGGGGAGAGAGAGAGATTCCTGTCTCAATAGGATGTGGCCACTGTCTACAGATGATTATCCTCAAACCACACACAGCACAAGGGGGAAATGAGTGTGTCAGATTGCTTCCTCTTTAGGTGGTATTTGATTCATCCTGTGTCTACAACTCTGGCATTTCCCAAACTCTAATCCCTTCTAGCACCTGCTAGCGAACACTGTGACCTCCGGAAAGGGTTTTGCAAAGCAGCACCGTGTTTGTTTGAAAAATGAGACTTACCAAATTGGAACATGACAATGGGCATAGGGGAAATAACGGCTGTGTGTGTGTGTGTACGTGTCCGTGTGTGTGTGGACGATGTAACCTTGAGAGACGTGACCTGATCTTCTTTTGGTTTCATTTTACTTTCTAAAACCAATCGTTAGTAATTGAAAGCTCCTGTTACTTTTAAATGTACTTTACTCTTTTATTTAAACCTACACAAATTATATAATTGGGAACTTTGGTTTACGAACGGTTCAACATTCAGCTATTTTGAGTTATGAATGGTGAACTTGACATATTTCAGATGAAAAAACGGACGTGGTCAGAACGTCACAAAGAGCCTCAAACCTCTTGGAGTTTTTTTTGTCCCAGTCGCTCTAGGCTTGCGCAGCAGGGGGTATGTTTTTATTGTTGGTCTGTAAAGCTGCTTTGTGCAAATGGCTATTATAATAAGCACCATACAAATAAAATTGACTTGCAATTGCCAATTGACTTGACTCAGACGGTCAGTTAGAATATGACCCCGAGTGAGACTTTATCTGACATGCTAGTTCATTGTGCCATCTCATCCTATTGGTTTGAATGATAATGATCCACCAGCAAGGCAATGTGCTATTACAACCCATTTCTAATAAAGTAGTTTCCTGTGTAGTCATCACAAGTGCATTAGCTTTTTGAACAAATCTTGTACATGGAGATCATTCGGACAGCATTCAAACAATGTAATAGTCAGTATTATATTTATATTTTATAATGTCAGTTATACATTTTAAAATGGAAGAAAAATATACTTGTATGCATAACAAATAAAGGGCATTTACGATATTTGAAAGGTGATGGATTTATTCTTTTTACATTTTTACGTATACCAAAAATAGGTTTAACATGCATACAACGTTTTGATTTAAGCACAGTCCCTGGGAACCAATTAAAACTACAAGGCAAGGTTCCACTGTAATTAATTAATTGAGGGATTATGAATGATGCAAAATTAGAGTGACTATGTTAAAAATGTGAGGGTTGTGGACATTATGTTTAAATCCAAGTGGCAAGTGTTGTGTTTGTAAGGATAGTTTTGCAGAAGGGCTTAAGTTACATTTTTCTAACTGCACTAGATGCACTAAAAGGGACTAGAATGCTACTATTTTCAACAATTCTGTAAATTTTGTTTTGATGTATTGTTTGTGTTGATTGACTAAAATCCTTGGACAGAATGTGAAAAAAAATAAGTTTGCACAACCCAAAAAGCATTTGTGACTTTTTAGGAAACCTTCTCTAACTTTGACCTGTATGAAAATAACAGATAAGTTCAGACGGAGGAACAGTCAAGTACTGTGGTTTCACTGACACAATGAAGTCATTTTCTCCTGCTCCCTGGCGTGTTGGGTTACCAGATGACGATCGCTTGGATGGACTGTGGGTTCCCACCGTAGATTTCGACCAAGTCTTATGAAAGTGATACTTGTCACTAGTAATTAGTAACGATTTCCTGATGTTATGAATGTAACCAAAAGTGTAAAACATGATGTTAATACCCTAATAAACAAACAAATCCACATTACAAACAATACAATCGTTTCTGGTCATGCATGTAGCCACTGATACACCTTTCTTCACATCATCAGTCCAGCACAGCCTTTCTGAACTCTAAATCAGTTGGCTGGGCAGCATGTTCCCATACAAGACTTGTTTCTGTAAGGGCGGGATGACCAGACTATGGGTCAGGTCATTAAATGTTGTGTAAAGACTTTGATTGGTAGATAAAAACGTATTTTAATAATATTGCCAAAATATAAAATAAATGCCAAATCTTTCTCCTGAACGCTTCGTTTTAAACTCAGCTTAGTACAATGTCCTTTGTAATGTAGTGCCAGAATGTAAATACATCTGTTACCTTTTTAGGGCTGTGTAATATATGTAATTGTCTTTTCTTTGATTTGCTGGGATTTACCAGAGATGCGTAATAGGTTAACATCCAATCAACAGCAAGGAGAACTACATTATACTTTCAGATTGTATATAAAAAGTAAAAATATATAAAAAGTGAACCGGTGTTAGTTTGGCATTAAGGAAAACTTGATACATCACTACAATTGTATTGAAATAAGATTTACATTTTCAGCATTTAGCAGACACATTTATTCAAAGCGACTTAAAATTACAGAGGCTTTTTATATGCTTCTGAGCAATAGCTTGAACTGGCAATCTTATGCTCATCAATATACCAAAAAGATAACTTCTGTGACAATGAAAAACATTCTCATATATCCATGTGCATGTTATTCTACCCCAGTTTCAATCCTTGATGGAACATAGCAGGTCGCTGTGGACTGATGACTGATGGTTTTCATTCTGCAACTACTTGTACTTTCTTTGAATCCCAACACATATTTACCAATGAATTTAATTGTAGAGAAAGGGTTCCTTAAAAAAGCTTGAATCTACTGGGAAGTCTTTGCGTTTTATGTTGCTGGAATATGAGCTGATGCTTGCGTGATACTGGATCATAAAGTCCTTGCCTGACTTGGTAAAACATAAAATGTTCTGATAAGATTTTCTGTCAGCGAGGAGAAAGTAAACATCTTCGGGCAAAACACTAGTCAAAAAATAATAGAGAAGCTCTTGTTGGCCAGGTATGGAGTTAATGCTGTGTAAACGGGTCAAATTATCTGTGGGTGGGCAGATGGGGTCGAACAAAGTTGAACTTTTGTGTCAAGATCACACATGATTTTTGCTCTCATTTTTGACTCGTCTCTGCTTGGATGTGGAATTGTTCAACGAGTGCTCACAGACAAGTATGTAGCATGCTAGATATCCAGATCGGTCGATCAGTGCAGTGTCATACTACAGTCAATGAGATATGGATCGTACCATCCGCAGATGAAAATTAGATATTAACTTGTTATGAAACCAGAACTGGGTAAATGAATCTGTTTGTGTGTGTGTGTGTGTGTGTGTGTGTGTGTGTGTGTTGGGTGGAGTAGATTAGGTGGAAGAAGTTCAACTTGGGGCTTCTTAGCTGCATGTATTAGAAGAAGCACAATCTTCCAGTTTTGGAGAACAGGAGGTGCTCAGAAGCAAAGGTTGCTTTTGAAAACAGCATTGTTAGTGATTAGGAACTTTTAGTCCGGGTGTATTTTTATTGCAGGATCTTTATGTTTACATATTAACTGGTTCCAAGATCATTTTATAAACAGCACCACTTGACTTGTATTCTGTCCTCATTTTATAACAGAGCTAGAGCTTGTGCCTCCTATAACAGCTGGGAGGAAAGTCCTAATTGTATAAAATGATTGGAAAAGCTATGTCAGCTATGTTCTTTCTTCAGCAGGAGGAAATTTCCTGATGGAACGCACATGGCGAAAAGCTTTTTATTAGGCCACTTCATTTGTATTTGTTTTAGTCTTTTTCTTAAATGGAGTTTACAACATGAGTTTGATGCAAAAGAGGAAGTTTTACACACAGGACTTTTAAATTGCTAAAAGTCTGATGCACTAAAAGGGTTTTATATAGAGGCTATTATTACCAACAACTGAATTACTACATAATCCACTAGCACACCAGTGTAAGGATTCTAAACTCCCGGAGTCTGGGTTTTACTACCAGTTTGTTGGTCTATAATTGGCATTACATTTATTTTATTACACAGGGCAGACCTGAGATATTTCATTTTTATCTGGCTCGGTGTTGTTTTTATTACATCTATTCCTGCTTTCAAGACCTGTAACATATTTCAAGCAAATGTAAAGCATTCTTTGTGTACCTAGGTAACAGTGTGTGCTGGGTGCTGGTCTCAAGCACAGATAAAATAATATTAGGGGTAAATCAAGAAGTACATCTGGTGTAAAAACCGTCACTAAATACGCTTATAAATGTCCTGATGATAACCGTATGATATAACCATCATGATTCTTGTGCAACTACGGTTATAACGTGTTGCTATAGGGTATAAAAAATGATGTTATGATTAAATAAACAAAAAGTGTGGCGCTCCTAATGGGAGCCAGTTTACTGTTTTAACGGGTTTATTTATTTAGGGGACAGAATTCAGGAGGGTAGTGAACAATTTTGGTTAATGACATGTATAGGATCGTGCATTACGGTGGTAGACTCTGTATAAACTTTATAAACATGACCCCAAATAGAAGCAACACCGTTGCTAAGTAATTAAAAAAGCTGCAAATATTTTGCATAGATTTTTGACCATTATTATTTAGTAAATCTTTCAATGGCTTTCATTTAACTGGTGTGGATGATTGGTTTGGGAATCAATTCATAATTGTGATTCTTTTAAGATAATTCTGACAAAAGATTTGGGTCCCTAAGTAGTGCACTTTGTAGTGAATAGGTTTCAGATTTATTTAGATTTTAGTAATAAAACCTCAGGGAAAAGGTTGAAAAAGCATACTATTAATACTACTACATACTACTAATACTACTACATACTACTAATGTCATCATGTGATGACACACACGGATTTGAAGTTGCCGGACTTTTTCATGCAATAAATCACTACCGAAGTCAATGCTGTGTGTCTGTGTTGGTTAAATGCTTTAACTGAACACTGATGCTACACAGGCTTCGTCACACAAGCTGATGATGTTCTTTCACCTCACCATCCAGTCTCTCACCGCTAACATTTCATCTAATACTCTAAACCCAGCTTAGCCGGCTGTGCTCCCGCTCCGAAGAGGACTTGTTTACCACATTTCTCCTCCAGACTCAATAACATGTCAATCACACAGGGCTCCCCTCCCGTCGCCGCTCTGCCATTGGTCCGCCTGACATTCCTCTCTGTTTCTCTCGTAGCCCCGCCCCTCTCTCTGGATGGCCGATCAGCCCTCGGGCAGTCTGGCCACATTTACATCAACAACATGCCGCTTAATCTTACAGGAATGTGTTTACCAGCGTAGCATTATTGTAAGAGCATTAATGCACTGAAGAGGTTTATCTGCAAGGTGGTATCAAATTGGGTTCAATGAGTTTGAAACAAACATACACATTTCAGGTGAGAAAGCGAGTCAGTTCCGTGTTGTTTGTTAATGTAATACAAGCCGAAACGCCTCAGCCTGGAGCAGAGCTCTTCGATGTGTGTATAACATAACCCTCATCTTGGAGAAAAAAACCCCATAGGAATTATTACAGTTCTTAGATGTTACAAAATGTTTCTTTAATTTAATTTGTCCTTTCGTCATTTTAGTGTCAGTGTTCAATATGAAATTTAAAACTCATAAACTAGTCAGATTTAGAACACATTGAACCAGAGACTACAAAAAAAACTCTTAAATATAAAGCAGGTGTCTCTCACACACTAAAATAACTAAATGATATTACACCACCACTATGACACCATATACAATTACACAGTCTTGGCCATCACCACTCAGAAGTACCAGTGATATCAAACCCTAAATCATGGAAGTACTTCCTGCTGCAGTGTGTAGCTAAGCTTTATTTTATAAGATGGCTTGATATAAGCTGTGGTAAGAATCTGTACACCTGGAATCATTGTCAGTGACATTCCGGGGTGACCGGAAATCTGCTGATTAGTGGAAGAGAATGTAAAGACGAGAAGGGTTGTGTCCCCATGTTGGAGGGGACATGTGCAAATCGAGTAAGCTACATCGTACACGGATGGATGTTCTAGCAGTACCATGTGAAATGCTGGTATTGTTTAGAAGACCATGACTTCAAAGTACTACCCTGACCTCCTGATTCCCCAAATTGTTCATCTTTAGGATGACCTCCATGGATGTTTTGAATTAGATACAAATCAGATCAGTTTTTTTGGCTGGAGACCAGTTGGACTGAGGTATTTGTTTACTTGTGGTTCAAATCCTGTCAGCAAACGATGCAGATACAATACGCACGAATCACCCAACCAAGCATAAACCAGTCCGGTCTGAATTGGTCACACGACCACAGACGGCATTATTTAAATATTTGTAAATCAGGCTACATTTCATTGAGAGACGGTATAGACACAACAAATTCTGATTGCATTTACATTCAGTTCTGTTTGAACTGTGTCGTCTTGCCGTTCAGCTTCCAGGTCTATTAAGACACTTGTATGTTGGCGTTGTTTGTCTGAGATCCTTGTCCGTATCGCTCAGCAGCGTCGGCTGTTGTGGTTATCAGGCGTTTGAATAGGCGCAGGTGTGTGTGATTGACTGATGTTCCTGTGTTTGTGTCGCTGGTGTTATGGAGCTGTGAATTAAAGCAAACTCAACAGCTGGACAGCTTTCAACTACATGGAAAACATATCCAGCTAGATTACGCTATCCAGTGGAATTAACTGTAATTAACTGGCTGTTAAATGATTCCATGGTAGGACGCTCCAGCTCCTTGGTCTGTGGAGGTTTCCACAGGATCTCCCAGTGTCTGTATTGGTTTCTTCCGGATGCTCTGGTTTCTCTGGGATTCATGGATTCTTTGGTCTGGTGGTTAAACAGCTTGCCTTGAGTTCGTAAGGTTGACTGAAGTGCCCTTGTGCCAAACCCCTAACTGCTTCCCAGGTACCGTGGCTAGGACTGCCCACTGTGCTGGGCATGTGTGCTCATTGCTTTCCACTAGTGTGTTTCACTGTACAGGTTGGGTTAAATGTGGAGGAATAATTAATAAGTGTGTAAAAGCACAGGAATGAAACGAGTTTTAAATTCCACTGTCTAAAAACATGCATGTGTGGTTTAAAGGAGACTCTAAATTGTCCATGACTGTGTTCAATATGATCTTGTGAGTAAGTGTAAAACATGTTGTTAAAATCCAAACAAACAAAAAATATTTAAATAAAATATTTAGAGAAGATTAAAACAATTTTAAAGGCCTCTTGTAAACAGATGGTAGATAAATTATAATTTAAATCTTTACCAAAAGGGGTAAAAACAAGGTTCTCGTCACGTACATGTGGATTCGTGTTGGAGCTCTAAATTTGAATTCACACCCGCTGTCCAAAGATGTGCAGTTCAGCTAAGTAAGAGATTGTCCAAAATTGTCCATGACTGCATTTGACATTAAAAACCTAAACTGGTTAATCTTGAAAGCAGTAACTACCTGGCTTGGTCGTCACCAGAGTGTAAATCATGACATTCAAAATCTTGATTTTTAACTAAATTAAACTTTTGTCATGTTCGTATATGTAAAAGAAAACGAAAAGAAACGAGGTGTGATGTGTGTGCGTGCGTGCTGCTATATATCTGCGTGATAGAAGCAAATCTTCACTCAGGAAACTGACCCGTGTCAAACTAGGCCGACTTTTTTTATAGTGTGTTTCACTTTATGTGAGCGAACCAGCACGAAGAGCTAGCCAAATCACGCTTTCCAAGTCGACCAATAAAATGCCTCTGTAGTGGGGTTTCTTTTTTCCTCTCATCTTCTCAGCTCGTCTGACTGCATCTGAATTTGCAGAGCACCCGAACTCGTCCTCCTGATCCGTCTGAGGTATATTTTACCATAAACCCAATTTTGGAATGGGTTTTAAGAACAAGCCGATTAAAAATCTGCTCTTTAATTATATTGCTCGGGACATTCCGGGCAGCGCTACGGCAGTGACGAGAAGCACGGGGATCCAATCCAAGTGTGTCATTGGGCGTCTGGCCGGCCAGGCCGCTGCACCGTGTTTTCAGAGTGGCTGCCGCTCCTCTGCACGACATTATACGAGGTGTGGCTGGAAAAAGCCCTCATGCTCACGATTTGTTTAATCAGTGAGGTGAACATGCGGACGTGCCGCTTGCCATATTGCAGCGATTTGGATTGCAGCAGCATCTGTGTGCCGTGTTCTCTCTGTGTGTGTGTGTGTGTGTGAGAGAGAGAGAGAGAGAGAGAGAGAGAGAGAGAGAGAGAGAGAGAGTGTTTTCTCTGCAGTGCCTATTGAATGTAAAAATCCGGACGGCTTTTTCTTTGCCCTTGCTTATCTCTCTTATTTACATACACATGTGGAAACATATCATTTTTTCCCCTCTTGTTTGGAAGCTCGGGTCACTGTTAATGGTCAGCTATTGTACTATATGTACCCATGCCGTGAATCGGGTCTCTTTTTGCGACCTTCTGGAATAAGAAACCATCTCATCAGTAGTTAAAGCGCAGATGCAGAATCAAGCTCAATATTCCCTAGCATCTGAATATTCAACACACTAACCGGTTTTCCATCAACCAGCTTTTTGTGAGTTTTAAAAATTAAAGTACTTGGATGTAAAAGCTAAGAAGAGCCCCTAACATCACAAAGTTTTCACACTTGAAAACGGTGGAAAAGTCTGAACATCGCATCATTAAAATGTGAACCAATGGGAATCGAAATCGATTTGAGAAGAAACGATTATGCTGAGCTCTAAATGGTTAAATGTTTATACTCTATGCATAAGACAGAAAAGGCAGCGAGTGGAGTGTTTCACTTGTCTTGTTTAATCATTTCCTACATATTTTGGAGTGGGGTAAAGTGTCTCTTCGTGTATGGCTTGCTGAGCACGGCTCCCCGTACAGGCACGTTTGTGCTGGTGGTAATAATTCAGATTCAGTTTAGGGAACTCACTTAATATCAGTCAATCAGTTAAACAAACCGGTTGAGTTGATTCATTTGTGTCCATTGCACACATTTCTTTGAAATCATAATTGTACCTAAAGAAAAAAAAGATTATAATCTTGCTGGTTTCTCTGCAGCACGTTGACACGTGGTCTAGTTTTATTTGTTGCATAACTGTAGTTGATGGAAACGCGGCATTGTTTGCTTTTTTTCTGCCGATGTTCCGTACATGAGCATTACGCTTGTGAAACGTTTGGCTGGAAACCCGACTACTGACAGTGATTTATTTATATTTCTTCATGTCACTCCTCTGCTACATTCAAGGTTGAGACGGGTCCAGAAGCACCTGGAAACAGTGGCCACAGGGTTGGAATACACATGTAACATGTCGCCAATCTAACGGCAACACACACGTTTGATCATTACATATTTACCGTCATCGTACTTACCGCCCACCTACTTCACCTGTACGGTCGCTTAATCTTTTTTCTTTTGCCCTCGCTTCAGTCAAAATTTGGGCTCATCTGTTTTTCATTCATCTGCTTGCAGCGGCTGCCACTTGCCCTTCAGTGTGTGACCGGTAGCAGAGCAGAAATTCAAACAGAGGAATTGAGAATATCAGAGTTGATGTGTGCTAGTGAAAAATCTCCCTGCACAACCTCATCACATTTACAGTCATTTTGTAATCAGATCAACACTACTGGTTATATGTTTCTCAATTTCTGAGCTAAACATTGCTGCGGGGCGACACAGTGGTGGCTCAGAGTGCCTCGCTTTCTTCCCACTTTCCAAAAACATGCCGAAAGGATGAATTGGAAATATAAAATTCTCCATGAACGTGTTTGAAATGAAACTTGCGTAACAAGTAACAGTTTCAAGTCATGGGTGTAACCAAAGTGTTAACATTAAAACAAACACATCTAAACAATTTTGTTTTGTTTGTTTGTTTGTTTGAGGGAATGATAGCATGATCATCTTTAGGTGTGTTAGTCAAGAAAAATGCGGTGAGTGTCATGAATGTGAAATTGTTAGATCAGGATACACAGACAACGATAGTTCATCTGTACATGCTTAAATCAAACCCACTCCTGGACAATGTAATATATATCATGGACAATTTAACACACTTGTATGTTTTCGGATTGCTGGATGATACCCAGACGTACACGGGGTGGATCCAGAACACCCCATCTGGGGAGCAAACCCTGGACCCTCTCGTCGTGAGGTGACCGTTCTACTGGGGTAATACTTAATAACCTAAAACATACTCAATCAAACAAATATGGCCATTTTCTATACAGCTCATCCCATCCCCACTGTGTCCACTGATTTTGTGTGGAACTCAAATATCTGGGTTGTTCAGTGCCCACTAGTCTTTGTCCATAAGTAATACTTTGTTATGTCTCTAATAAGGAGTATGTATAAGCTGTTTGTCTTTTTTGCTTGCCAAGGTTTCACTGACCGCTCCTTGTTAGGCTGTGGGCTGTTCATGTGGGTAAGGGGAAGCCCACCGTGCCTGGCATAGCTGCGTGTGGAGCACGCTCGAGTGGGAATAGGCCTGCACTTTTCAGCTGCCTAAAAATAAAGAAGCAAACGTTTACTCGCCGCGAGTCTCTGTTTGGTCACTAGGGTGAACGAGGTCGGCTTACAGTGCTCACGCTGTGAAACGCTACATTTTCTCTCTCTTTTCCCATCCTAGCACCATCTCCAAAAAAAAAATGTTTTCACTCGAGGAATCTGTACAACTGGTGTCGCGGCAGCATGACGAGCAGCTCGAGTTTGTCTTGGGTGCCCTCTTTTGGTCACATTCCCCTGTTTAAGCACAGTGTCCTCCCATTTCCTCTCCTCTGCTGCAGTGCTGTTGCTCTGCAGGTCATGTGTTAAAGCAGAGCTCCTACCTGCAGGAGGTCAAAGCTTATTCCAGTTCCATTGGGTGCCAGATATTCCCAAAGAAAAGCCCGAGTGTGTAGCTGTGTAGATTTGAATTAAAAGCTTTCCAGTCTGCTGCTATGAAACGGCCATATGGCTGTTTAAGGGATCAATAGTATATCGGACCAGGGTTGTTTTCAAGTATCACGGCTACTGATTTATTCAAACTCGCTACACATATTTAGGAAGGTTTAGTAACTGCTCATTACTAAAGCTTGTAGCAGCATGTGTTAGGGATACAAGGTGAGTATGAAAGTATTCGTGTTGTCCAGTTGACTGGAATTGTGAATAATATGTTCATTTTATACCGAGTCTCTACGTTGGCTTAAGGAGTACATGAGTCTGTAAAATGTATTTGCTTATGAAACATGCACACTAATAAACAGAACAGATGTCTGAACCAGTATAAGTTACAACTACATACACATTTGCCCTGTTAGGCTGAGTGAGCCGAGCAGAAAGGATGGAAATGTTTCCTCTAAGGCCTATTTGTACTCTACATGAAGGATGGAAACGGAGATGAGTGTTTCATCTGTCATATATGACATTTCGTCTGTATTTTTTGTATGCTGTTGCATTTTCAATCCAAAATGCTCATTAGTATTTGAGAACACATACTACTAAAAGTTCTGTTTAGAAAAATAATATAATCTTGTTTCATATTTTGTCATTCTGCTAAAATATATCTAAAATATCACCCAGCATGTTGGTAAACTTGGTAGATGAAGTCTTGGCACATTTGCCAACAAAATTAAGTAGTCCAGCAGTAAACTGGACAACAAGCTTATACAACCTTAAACTATGACTCCTGTAGGAAGTCGTTGTAAAAGCAGAAGTTGTGACAAAACAATGCCAGCCATGTTCTGCTAATGGCCACTATTTTTTCAGTTCCTGCTATCAAACCATTTTCTACAGTTTCTCCATCCTCCCTAATTTCCCTAATAGCCCCTAACTGTAAAAATATTTATCCGTGGTCATGACAGTCATGACAGAGCAGCAGTTTACAACAAAGGGTCTCATAAAACAGCATGCTTCCCTGAACAAACATCACATTTAGGAACCTTCCTGTTCCACTTACCCCTTCCCGCTCTGTCTAGGACCATTTTACAGGCCACTAATCTTCACAGCTGCCCTCTGACCTCAACTAAACAAAACACACACACAGACCAGCGATTATACTAAGGCAAACCTGAATAGCTGGGATAGAATCACCAATAGCTAGATAAGTCTCTAAGACCATGTCCACACGAAGAAATGATATTGGTTCAAAAACATTTTTCGCAAAGACTGGTCTGTCCACACGAGGGCACACAGCAACACTAAAAATGCTGTAGTATGCCAAAATAAGACATGGCCCATGGGTCGTTTGAGATGTGAGTAATCATACATCCACCTCAATTGCAATAAGGGTTCTAATTTTTTCTAAAATGCTGAGATTGACTCAATCAGTGGCTCCCTCTTTCAGTCAGTTTATATCTCTTTATTCAGACAACATAGCAGGCTTTATTTTAAGATATCATCCTTAAATGCTTTCTATGTACAAAGCTGTACACGATTTTCATTATGTTTGTGTTAATATAAATAAGCTTAAGCATGATATTGACCTGTGGTGCTCTGAATTATTTTCCATGCTGTTAATTCTCGTGTTTTTCTGTGTTTGCTTTGTAGAATGCCCCGCGAAATGTGAGACTCGGGTTTGCACAGAATCAGGCGAGTGCTGCCATCCGCAGTGTCTGGGTAGCTGTACGGAGGCAGGCAACGACAAGTCATGTGCTGCATGCCAGCACTATTCCTACGAGGGCCACTGCGTGCCAGACTGTCCGGCGGGCACCTACCGCTTTGAGGGTTGGCGCTGTATAACCATGGAGATGTGCGCCCGGGTGCACCTACCCAGCGAAGTTGACTTTGTCATTCACGATGGCGAGTGCATGCCCGAATGTCCACCTGGCTTTACCCGCAACGAGAGCCAAAGGTACATTTTTACCTCTTATTCTAGCTTATACACACACACACACGAACATGCAAAGGCCCGATTAACGTAGGTGCCCATAGGCTGTGGTCAGTGGAGCGACAATCCATTAAAAACACAGGAGTATGCTGGGCAGTGGATGTAGTACAAGCTTCCATATATTCTCCAGCTAATGCTGTCACAGGAGGTATGTATGGTCAGATTACACAAAAGGCTGTCCAATTCACTAGTAGCTCTGCTACTGGTAGGCTGTACCCATGATGCAATATGATTCACGATATTGGGTTAGAAAGTAAGACGAATGATTAATTCTTTTGTTTTTTCACTTTTCAAATAAGTACTATATTTGTGATTTCTTTTTATTGAAATAATTAATCCTCTTTTGATTTGGAGGTAGGTACAAACTATGCAAAACAAATTCACACTTTCTTTAATTGTGGAATTAACAGAACATAAACAAGTCCATAATACAAATAACGTAAGCATCTTCACATAATTGCATTTGGCTAGCAAATCCCAGACTTGTCAACCTGGGAACTGACATCGGCCAAGCGAGGTAAATAAAGTGGACACTTGACTTGTGAAAATATTTGTCAAAATGGTAGAATGCTAAATTTAAAAAATATATATTTTATCCATAAGAAATCAAATTAAATATTTTTTTCTCATAAGAAATAATGTACTTACTCTTCTAACCAATATGTGTATGTATTATAAATACTAGTATGCTTCCCCTCTATTCTTAAATCATTGGACCGTGATGTCATGTTTCATCCGTGTGCTAATTTGGGTTGTACTTTGTACATAAATTGAATGGAATTCGTAACCCACAATGCTTATATGTTAAACGCGCTCTGCACTGATTTGTTACTTGTGGTGTTTTACATCCCAGTACATGAACCCTGAATCCAGATATTAGAATACAGTGGAACCTCGGTTAACGAATGTCCCCTATAGCGTCCAATTCAGATAACAACCAACCATTTCGCTAAAAATTTGCTCCGGATAACAATCAAAATTTCGGATAGTGAACGTCACTACATCAGCGACGTCATCAACACGTGACCAACATCTCAGACCGAGCGTCATTCACACTTAATACAGTTACAATCGATTCTCTTTATCTTTACATCTTCTAATCATTCAGTGATTTTTGTGCTTTATTTTAATAAAGATACATTTGATCTTGTTTACTAAATGTTCTTATGTTTAAATGCTTTTTATGTTGGTTTAACTCCATGTGTTACTGTATTATAGCTGTTCTTATTTTAAAAAACATTCCTGTATATCGTGTAACTTTCATATATTAGCGAGGCAACCGGGGCTGGGAAAGAATTATTTCTATTTCCTTTATTTCTTATAGGGAAATTTGTTTCGGATAGTGAACATTTCGGAAAGCGACCGACCTTTCGGAACGGATTGTGGTCGTTAACCAAGGTTCCACTGTACTATATTCATGTTTCGTGTAAAAATAAATAAATACAGCGCCAGCGCCATCTGCTGATTAAAGAAAATATTAATCTATAGTAAAAGAATCATCGATTCAAAAGATTCATCCAAGTGAATCAATTTGTATCGATTCATAACGTATAGATCATACTCAAGATGTGATTAGAATACACCCTTATAATATATATACATATTAGAAAGGTGGTCATAATGTTATGTCTGATCATTGTATGAAATAGTTCCATAACCAAACATGGGCGTATTTTTTATACCTGATAATTGCACTTGCGTTACATTTGCGTCCGAACGTTGATGTTTTTAAAGCCCAGTGGCCGCCAGTTTATCCCGACGTCACATAAATCCAGAGGCGTAATCTACACAGTAATAAAAAGGAGTGTTAAAGCCCGGCCCTTGTGGGACTCCCTGCCCGGAGGAGGTGTAGCCGACGGAGGGAGGGAGAGATGGAGGGATGAAGGGAGGGTGAGGAGACGAGTGAATCCATCACGGTCGCGGGCCAGGCGGGGTCAGCCGTGCAGACGTGGAGCCTCGGACTGTGCCTGGTACCTGCTGGAACCGAGCAGAAACGCCTCCGGTGTGAATGCGAGTCCTGAACGTTGTTATTCCAGCGTTCGGTTCGGCCTCTGATGTGTTTATAGAAAAACGTTTGAGTCCGGGAACGAACCGAATTCACCCGATTTCACTTCCTTCCTGTATAAGGCTGATCCCATCTGGAAACGTCAGTGTGTCACTTCCTGTTGTGGCTTGATGCCGCTTAGCAAAATCAGTTAAAGTATTTGGACGAAAAGTATTTGGACACCCGATCTTGAAATTATCCGGCTTGTCCAGGGTGTTTCTGTAAAGCTGGGATCGACTCCAGCACCCACCGGGACCCTGACCGGTGTCCTTACACTCCTTATACATGTCCTGCAGGAAAAGCGAGCGCTCTGACAACTTGGTTAAGGTCCTGGACTAGTGATCATAATGGTTAATGGTTCAAGCCTCACTACCTTCTGTTGGCCCCCCAGCAAGGCCCTTGACCTTCGATTGCTCCAAAATGGTGTTATAATGTAATTGTAAGTCGCATTGGATAAAGCCGTCTGCTAATCGGATATTTATTTATGTCAATCTGGAGAGTGGGAAATAAATGATGTACATTTTTGGCATATTTGTAAAAGGGCACTGCTCAGGGGGCCAACAGTGTCCAGGAAAAGGTTGCACACAATGCCCTTCTGATTACTATTCTAGTACCTTCAGTGTTGAACAGATAGTCAAAGACGTAGTGGTAATGATACTAGGAGATCAGAATCAGATCAGAAGATCATCAGTTCAAGCCTCATCGTCTTGCACTAAGTTGCCACTGTTGGGCCCCCGAGCAAGGTCCTTAACCCTTTAAAATGATGCTCTGTTGTAATTGTAAGTCACTTTACATTAAGGCTTCTGCTCAGTATTGAAAATGTTACTGTTAAAGAAATGCACTTAAGTGACAAGATTCTGACGAGCGCTGGGAGCTGATGGAGTTCAACTCATCTCCAGCTCGCATTTTACATCATGGAACATAAAACATCTGCCCTGGTTTTCACATTCTTTACATTCCTGTGTTCCACATGTAGAAATCCGGGTTAATCATGTCTTAAGACAACAGGGCAGCGACTCAGACTCGCTGTTATATTTAAACTCTGCATGATAAAGTAAGTAAGATTGTAAAGTGACTGTAAAGTGTAAAGTGACTTTTTATTGGCCGTATTTATTAGAAACTGTTGGAGAGAAAAATTGATGTGATTGATGGCATGTGAGTAAATTAATATTTTTACATGAGTAAGCAATTTGACTCCAGGAAAGCCAGATACTCCGGATAAAACATCCAAACTAAATCGAAATGAAACACTTTTTACTATCTATCAAGGATAAAAGAAGCAGAAGACTGGAGTCTATCCAGCATCCCAGTCAGCACAAGGCACACAGTAACACCCTGACTGGGACACCAATTCCTCTTGGATCAGACTATTCACTACTAGGACAATTTAGTGTGTCTAGGTTTTCTTTGTGCAATCAGGTGGCACAATCCTCATTCGAATCTACACGTCTGGCTCTGCAGGTCCGGTCCAGCAATAAATCAAATTCAAATTATTATGAATTTTATTCAATTCAATTATTTGTCATTACACATATACAGATGTACAGTACAATAAAATGTTTCTCTTCGCATATCCCAACTTGTCTGGAAGT
>JAOTRQ010111652.1:0-19517 GCA_028565875.1 Hoplisoma paleatum | reverse complement strand
AATTTTTAACGCGTTAAAATCTTTGTAATTAATTAATCGAAATTAACGCGTTAAAGTCCCGGCCCTAATATATATATGTTATTATATATATATATTATTAATTATTATTAAATATAATTATATTGATATTTAGTTTTAATTATTTATTCAACTTTGTTATTTTTATTTTTTTACTGTATTACACTGAAACATTACCAAGATGTAAACAATAATCAATAAATGCATTTTTTTAAAATAAAATAATAAATACAAGTAGAAAAAATTGTAAATAATTAGTGTACAAATTTTAAAAATGATCAAAATCTTAAGTAAAAATACACGCAAATATTTAAATGAAAATAAGAAATTTATGTGAGGAAAATAAGGTCATGTTTTGCAAATAAAAATAAGCGATATAGAAATAAAACTTTATGTAACTTTCAATTGTAAATCTCAGATGCTCTTTATGATCTTATTAATCTGAGCACTAAATGTTGCATTATAAATATGAAATAATAACAATAATGATAAACGTGATGATGGAAGTATTTGTATAAATGTGGTTTATTTACTGTATAAATATAATAATAAAATAAGTCTTTTTACTGATTATACCGAATCATTTGAGTTCCCACCCACCACTTAACATTCATGATTGTGATGGGTTCGTTCCTCCCCGGGGTCACACCGCGGGGTCGCACCCCGGCTCCTGGGTTTACATATTTGAACCCGTTTAGCAGACGAACCTGGACTCAGAGATTGGCCACTTTATTAGGAATGTCCTGCTAACGCCTGTGAACCTCCGCCACTTTTTTTAGGTCTAGTTACTTGTGTACAAATAATATTTATCAATAAACTTGTGTTTATTATTTAATAACAATATTCAATTATTATTATTATTTAACTACCTTCACTTTATGTAAACTACAGATAAAATTACAGAACTTTTTTCGAATAGTCACCACTAGGTGGCGACACTTCACAGATATTAAATAATTTAAACTTTATTGTTAGATTGGGATCCACTTTTTACCATTTAAATCAATTGAAACAAAATGACACCCAGACTGGAGTGTGTGGAACATAAATAAATTACAAATACACTAAAACAACAGAATGAATCATAGAAAATGGAATATAATAAACTAAGATAAATTTATAGATAAATGGATTTATCTCCTTTATAAATATTATTAATAGTAAAATATTGTACTAATACTTTAAGGATTAAATTTTTTACTTTAATATGAGTAAACTTGCTAGTCTAAAACATTTAGGGATGCAAACATGCCAAACATTGTCAAACTTTATAACCCAGAGAAACGACTGATAGTCGGTGAGGCAGTGTGAGTAAGAGCATGCTCACGGTTCGACGTTCATACAGGAGCTTCCTGATGACTGGATTCCGTTCCGTCTGTTGAATGTGAAAACCAGACGCTCGGCACGTGACCTTGATGGCACCGCGAGCGAGTCTGACCAGTTAAGAGTCCCGGAGAGCTCTGTGGTTACTAACATACCAGCATCGTGGACGTCTGAGCGTTGTGATCTCGACACGGACACGAGGGCGCGTCTACATTCTTATCCAAATTGAGAAGACCCAACAGAGGCGCCTTAAACCTGCGAGGTCCAGACGCTTTCTCGATAGTGAAGGTCGAGAGATCGACGTGTAGGATGAAATGTAAATAATAATAATAAAAAAACATTAATCATTAATAGAAAGGTGCATTTATTGCAGAAAATGAGAAATGTGATGGCACGGGCGCGGCCGCTGGACGGATGTGTGTGTGTGTGTGTATACCCGGACGCTGCGGTGTTATCTCAGGGGGTGTGAATACTTTTTCTCATATAGGTGACTGTATCAGTGTTCAAGCGCAAGTTCAGAAGTTTAAACCGCCAAACGAAATACGTTTTTAAGTGGACAAGGAAGAAAATCGTACGTGGCGGGTCACCGGGTACTTTTGCGAACAATTAAATAGGTTAATTAATTAAAACAAAAATATAATTTAAATGTTAAGAAAATAAAATAATTCATCAATTTTAGTAGTAAAGTAAAAAATGTAAACGTTTATGATCCCTCCCCATTTCTTTAGTTATCATTTTTCTTTTTTGAAACGTTCTTTCTTTTGTTTTCTCTTTCTTTATATTTTTAAATATCAATTTATATCTAAATATAATTTCTTTCTTTGTATTATAGTTAGTTTTTGTTTTCATTTTCACTTTTCCCCAAATATTTATTCAGATTTTTTTTTCTTTCCTACATTTATTTATTAGATATTTCTTCCTTTTTATATATTAGTTTTATATTTCGTTGTAATTTCATTGCACTCATTTTACTTCTTTGTTATTTTTTTCTGTGTTGATTAACTTTATTGTGTATTTCTGTCTACATGTTCGCTCCGGTAGATTCCGCCCCCTCTGCCGCCGCCGCCACTGTTATGGAGTCACGCTCGCTGCTCCAGATGACAGATTTCATACCTGCGAGGTGACAAACATCCTGCCGCTCGGTTCTCAACATTCTCGAAATTCTACACAGTTGGAACGAATCCAGAAATGTGAAACCAGCGTAAAACCATCATGTCAGTCCTCGTGCGAGACCACACCCATCTCCCGAGGGTTAACTACAAACCACACTCACAGAAACCGGAGCACCCAGAGGAAACACACGTCAGGGAGAACATGCAAACTACACACGGAAAAGAACCCGACCAACCAGGCTAAGGTTTAAACCTCTTCTATAAAAAGAGGTCTGTACTGACCTCCAGCTCGGCTCCTCGATCCTTCAGCTGACCGGTCAGCGTGACCTTTTCCAGCGCACCTGAACAGATGTTGGGGTAAATAGGGTTAACCACACGTCCGACAAGTTTCCTAATGGAAGGAGAATGATTGTCCCCTGGACTCACCCTGGATCTCCTGCTCCCTCAGGCGGCGGATGGCTGAACGGACGAGTTTCCGTTCTTCGTACTCGGTGATATTTTGTAGCTGTGAACAGAATAACAGACCTTCAGGAGTCGGTGGACTGTGGGAGGAAACTGGAGCTCCCGAATAAAAGCCAGACTGAGAGCCAAAGCAGGGAATCAAACCCGGGACATTTTCTGCTACCCAACTAGCCAAACAGAGACCCCTCACTGTATGCTGGTAAGCAGCAAAGTAAGCACCTATTTATCCGGGTTTGGGATTATGCATTGAGCATTTTCAGCATTTAACAATACAACTGCTCAAGGGCCCAACAGCAACAATGCCCAGTTTTCTTGCCCAGCCACGCAGGTTCTCTTCTGACCTCCAGACATCAGGAGAGTATCAGTCAAGCGGCTCACGACATGTTAAAGTCGTTCCCTTTACGAATGGGAATTCCTTCGATCCATATTAAGAGATTCGGACCGCGTCTAGCACCACCGGTGTTCCTAATAAAGTGCTTACTGCATGGTAAATGGTTCCCCCAGATCCTGGTGCAGACGCCTGAAGAACGGCAAACAACAGCAAAAAGCAACGAACCTTAAAAGTTTCCATAAGAAAAGAACCCTGGCCACCCTGGAGTCGAGTCGGGAGCCGGGGAGGAAATTGGCGCTGACAGTTTTTGTGAAGCGTCGGAGATTCTGAAACCTTCAAATCATCGGGGATTCTTACCATCGCTGTGAGCTCGTCGACGTCTTGGATGCCGTGAACTTTCTTAGAGAGCAAATCCAAGGAGGCTGCCAAGTCAGGCCTGAATCACACACACACACACAGAGTAATAAATACACACTTGAACAGATGTGTTTGTGACTGCCAGCTCAGCAGCTGGAACGTTTTTCTTGGCGTGATTAAACGGCGGCGTCAGAAAAGGCTTCGGGATGGAAACTGTGACGGCAGCAGGAGGAGGGCGAGTGGAATTCTCTCCATATTTGTAAGCTTGTGGGGGGAAAAAGGGGCCGGTCGATGGATTCGGGGTTCCCACCGGCACGTCAGACCCGGAGTCGGAATGTGCGGCTGAAAATATGTGCACGCTTCAACAGATTTTCCACTATTGATGTGTATACAGTAATAACGGGTTATTGTATTATGTTATAAAAGGTTATAACGGTTTTCTTAAACGTGACTCTGTTCAGTCTCGCCGGGACCATTGGTGGGATTCGACCCTGGATCCTTCAACAGAAAATGTTGAACATGAAAATGAACTCCTGGTACGATGAATTATTTGTGAGGATCTTTTATTAAGCTAAATAATGAATGATAAAACTATAGCAAAAAAACTAGATTCACATTTTTCCTGCTGTTTAACATTACTAACGATTTAAAAGAATCGATTTGTATCGCGTCTTTGCCAGATGGTTATAGCTCTAGTGTTTATTAGTATATCAGAGGAGGAGTTGTGATACCGATGCTGATTCTCTTTATCCTCGTGCCGATGCTCCGGCGCCCGTCTGAATCTCTTGTTGGCCAACGCCGCCTCCATGTCCTCGATCTCCCGGCGACGCAGCTCTCGCATGGCCGAGCGAATGAGACGCCGCTCCGCCATATCGGCCGTCCGGTCCAGCTAAAACAACAACAACAACAGCGCTGATGTGAGAGAGGAAGAGGAGGAGGAGGAGAGATCGGTGGGGTTTGGGTCACTGCTGGATTGATGGGAGGAACCGTGATTATCCCCCAGAGAAAACCCTAGATGAAAAAATAATAGTAATAATGTGAAGGTCACGTCTAAATCAATCTCTACGAGCAGGGGGACCCGAATAATTCCTTATAAGGTGCCAAAAGTCAACATTGCTTCGAATTCAAATCCAATTTTAGTTTATCGTTAATTAAAGCATGACAGTTTATTTAAATGAACAAGACGTTTAATTGATTTTAACATCTTTTTAGGAGCAAAAAGAGAATGTCTAGTGTGGAATACAGAAAGTACGTTGCCACCTTGTACACTCCTAATTTAACAGCCTTACCAGGGTTGCCAGATTGCAAAAAGCAAGAATATTCCGCCTATCAAACTTCCACCAGCGGGTTTGATGTGGTGAGACGAAGTCGGTTTGTTTATATCAAGACTTTATATTTAAAAGCCACAAAAGGATAACAAACCTGTCCAACTGTTGCTCTGCAGCGCCCCCCTCTCGTTAGCACTTTCTTATCTAAAACTGTGGTCAGTTTGTGTACTGCAGTTCGTTTTAAAGACAGTTAAACACAGAGTGAAATAAATTTTTAATTTCATCTTCGTACAAAATAACCAAGCAAAAAGAAAAGAGACGAGGGCAGCTCTCAACGTTTAATACACAGAAACGGCAGGAAATGTTTCGTTACAACCAAACTGCCGTTCTCATGAAACGTCTGAGCTGGTATCAGCAAGTAAAGGAAACATTTGCCAGTCGTATTACAGAACATGACCCGTCGGGTGCTGAGTAAGTGGTTGGCATGGTACCAGTCGGACCCGAACATATGGCTGTCCCGGGACTTCCTTCCTAAAAGCTGATAAGCCGGTTCGAGCTGCAGCTGGTTTGCCTGCAGCTACAGAAGGACCAAAGGCCTCTGGGAAAGAGCCACGACGAAGACGTTATGAATCAAGAAGGTTTTACAGGATTAGAAAAACAAGCAGCGAAGGAATTTGGATGTAATCGACATATGAGGTCACCGACAGCGACAGACAGACACACAGATATATAGACAGACAGATATGCAGACAGACAGGAGAGAAATAGAACACTGTCTGTAAAAGTATACCTGTCTGTGATGCTTAGTGGTTAGGGTACTGGGCTAGACAACGGAAGGTCACCGATTGAAGCCCCAATACCACCAAGTTGTCACTGTTGGGCCCCTGAGCGAGGCCCTTAACCCTCAGTTGCTCAAAATGGTGTTCAGTTGTAATTGTAAGTCACATAAGATAAAAGCAGCTGCTAAATGCTAAACATAAACATATAACTACAGACAGACAAGATAGATGTATGAATAGACAGACATATAGATAGACAAATACATAGACAGACAGACGGAGAGACTAATAGACATGACAGACAGACAGATAGGAGGCTAAGACTCATTCATGCAAGAATACATGACGTCTCTGATCCTGGAGATGTCTTGAGACAGCGTATATGAAACCTGTCTGCGTCTCGGCATGTCCAGGCCGCTCCGGATCACGTTTGTGTATGAAACATGACCACGGCTGCTTTTCATAAGAAAAAGAACTACTGAGGGGGGAAAACGATAGTAAACAAGTGGATAAATAAATCCAGCCGAGGTGAAAGCTGATGGAAAGTGCAGATCACTGGTGAGCCCCACAAGACGCCAAAACTCAAGGGGATTGGAGGTTCGGAAAAAGATGACCACCCAATTATACCGGGGGTTAGAGCGGGGTGGGAAAATAAAAAAGAATAACTCTGCTGGGACTGATGAGAAAACGGCCAAGAAGTTTTAACAGCGGTGTTTGTGACTCGTGCTGGTCAGTGAGAATTATCTACAAAAAGCTAAATATAGAGAAACCCCGACTTAATAGACCTCCATTTAGCAAAATGTTGATTTAACAGACACAACGGACAGACAGACAGTTAGGGTAGCTTGAGCTAGCTGCTAGTGGTAAGAAACATTAGTGGACCCCTGAGCAAAGCCTACGGCCTCCCAACTAAAGTGACTTTGTAAGAAAATCTAAAGACTAGAGACTAAAATCGCGGAGATTTTTCCAGACGTTAAGATGTGAGCGGGTGTTTAAACTATTCCTCCGGTCTCCCATCATCGGCCTGGATAATCCAGCAACGTCATTTTTGACTCCCGTAAAGACTCAGAATTAATCCTGGAACGTGAGCAATTTTCCGAACGGAACGATCAAAGCCAGGATCTTCTGAAATGTTGCTCTGTCTGGTGGACGCACTTTTTCACACCAAGTTTGGACTTGGACGACAGTGGAAACGATGATGAAAGAAGGGTTTAATCAGGACACGATGAACACCAGAAGCCGCTTGTTTGGGGTTTTAATGGGTTTCTGACGGGCGTCGAGTCGGGCGTTTCCTTCACGTGTCTGACTGGTTTGCATTTACGTACCGGGAGCAGATGGGACGACTTGTGTGATTGGTCAACGGATGCAACGAGATTGCTCAGCAAATAATTAACATAGACACGCAAAGAGAGAAACAGATAATAGATAGACCTAAATAAATAAACAGACAGAAATATAGCTCGGTAGATAGATAGCTAAATATAGAAACCGAGAAAGAAATATAGATAGATAGATAACCCTAGATATACAAATTGACTTATAGGTAACCAAAGAAAGACATGCAGAGAGACGAAAAGACAGACAGACAGATAAACCTAGATGGCTAGATGGATGGATAGACAGATACTTTACATATTTATTCAAATATATATCCACGTTTATCTATCAGTCTTGCTCTCTCTGTCTTTCTCCATCCAACTTAAACCCTCCGGTGTGTCACATTGAGAGTTTAGGATTAGTCCTTGTTAAAGCTGCTTTCTGCAATACTTTGTCTGCGTGTTTGTTAATCCACCATAAGCCGTGCTGTCTACGAGTATTTCCCCCCGAGGTTTCATGTGAGAGGAGTGGAGGATCATCGGGCTTTGATGTATTCTACAAAAATAACAATCGACGACAAGATAAACCCCCTTTTAGGGAAGAGTGAAGACGTCATCGTATATCTCAGCTTCACCTAAAAGTGCTGGGACGTCGGTCTATGTGATGATCACATCTCACCCCACCACCACCACCACCACCACCATCACCCATCCTTCACTACACCCACAACAATACAACAATGACAGAATTCTCCTGCAACGTCTTCAAGGTCAAGTCAAGTCGTTCGGATCTTCCGGTTGTACACATTCTATGTACTAATGTTTGTTTACTATACTTATTGAAATCGGTCTATTTAGGTAAATAAAAGATTGTCACAAATGCAGTGTTTTATTTACTGCATTTAAGGACACTACACCTTCCGTTCTGCATAAGGAAACTTTAATTATTTTTTAATAAATTAGAGGAACAGATCATATTGTGAACCCAGTATGGTGGATTGTATCGTATCATATAATAGATATACTATATCATATAGTGTTACAGTACGTCCTTCACCATCATTATCATTATAAGATTTTATTATTCTGCTGCTTGTTTGGTGGCCCAGAGCCAGTTCTATAAGAAACAAAGTCCCTATAAAGTTCGTTTTCCACTGATGCACAAAAACTTCTTTCTATAAGAAGCAGAACTTTTTTTAATCGCCACAAAAATGCATCATTCATCCCAGAATCCTTCATGCGGGCATCTTCAAGATGGCATCGTAATCACAGGGCATCAGAATCAGGTCTGAGCAACACAGCTCGCTTATTCACGTCTCCTTGCCTTATCTGACCGAGCTATCGAATTCCAGGACACTATCCACCCCACCACGCCGACACACCCGGGAAGGTCACGTGCTCTGTCGAATGCCCTCACGAGCCATAACAAAAGAACGGTTGATTATTAGACGATGTCAGGACTGGGCTCTGAGGCGCTTCAGAAAACCAGGGACGGATTGTTTCACTTCTTTATTACTGGGCCATGTAATAATTAGCCCGGTTAAATTCTGTAAATCGTTTACTCTGTATAAACATTGTAATGATAGACATGGATACTTTCTTTTTTTCTTTATTGGAAATGTGCATGAATATGAACAAGAAGCCTCAGAGTGCTTTTTCAGTGCCTTTTAATATGTGGATCAAAATGTCCGAGAATTCCGAGGCTTTGATTTTGAACCCTTTATACCAAAGCTGATCACTCTGAAGCCCACGTCTGTCGTTTTTTTTTTAAGCTCACCTCGCTAGATCAGAGTCAGGTCTGCCTCTGTCAGATGACGAAAATTTCTTTCAACGGGTGTTTAACTGCTTATAAGGCTGGCTGCAATACATAAACTGACCAGAGTTATACATGGAGAAAAGTGATGAGGTGATGGGGGCGCTGTAGAGCTCCCATATTAGAGCTTAATATATTGTATATAAATAGATGCTTTTCTGTAATATACCGGTAAAATACATAAATGTGTATGTTTATTTAATAAAATTAAAAACTTGGTGCGTAATCTTCTCTTTACGTGCATTGCCATGTTACAAGACATGAACGAATCAAACTTTAAATCATCAAAATACAATTATACAGTTAAAACTAGAAGTTTTAGTGTTTCTGTGAGGATTTGGGGGATATAATTATATAATATTATACAGGAAATTATTTTACTCACCAAATTTCGAAGTGATGTTTCATCCCAACTTGAGTATTTCAGGTCGCTCATTGTGGACTTTCAGACCACAACACACCACTGAAAAGTCTAATAATCGAGCTTTAGATTTATTTAAGTACAATTCAGTGACTTTTGATCCAAAATAAAGTCGCAATGCACATTTATACTTGTTAAAGATTCTGAAATACAGGGCACAGACACAAAGGAGCTTTTAGTCCAGTCTTATTCACTATTGTTTCAGTAATAAAGGCTCTTATTGTCCAGGTTCTGTATTAAAACAAACAAACAAACAACAACAATAACAGTTTTTTGTTTAGATTCCTCAAGTGTTCAAGAACAGAGAAACTTCCAGAAAATCAGAGAAGTGACGTTCGAAGCCCAGTCAGATCGTCCAACGGTCACACCTGTCGAAGACCCTGTATAAACCCGACCGGGTAAATAATTAAAGATGTTTGTTTTAAATAAATGTGCATATTCAGATCTAACGTTCTATTTCTTTTTAATCCTAACGACGCTTATGCTAAGCTGCTCTTCAAGTGTTTAGTTTCTCCGTCCTCGTGAAGGATCGGTACCTCTAAGCCCCGCCCCCTTTTCCTCTCCGCCAATAGGAACGCGAGGTGCACCACGCCTTCTAGCTTTGAATTTTTTAGCGCGATATAAATACCACCTCGAGTTCGTTGGCGTCAGTGACAGTTGATGACAGTTAACGGTTCAGTTAACGGAGAATAACAATCAATAAACAATAAACGATGAATAAATAGAAATAAAACCATTTAAGAGCAGCCACGCCATCTGCTGCATGTTCAGATATCCATGCAACGTTAGCTATTTGTACAGCTCTAAACACAAAGTCCGTTTCTGCCACCTAGAGGATACAAAATGTAACAATACATTTAATACTTATTAATAATAATATTAATAAATAATTATATTAACACTAATGTTTTTTTATAGTTTATTGTTAAAGATCATCATGTGTTATTGTAATTATGAATTATGTTATTGTTCTTATTCATTATCATATTATATTATTATAATAAGTACATAATAATATCATTTAAAATGTTTTACTTAAAATGTTTCACATTCTTATTATTATTAAACATTTTTGTTACATTATTATTGTTTGTAACATTATTATTGTTATTAACATGTTATTGTTATTATCGTTGTTGCTAAATATATTATTATTGTTGTTATTATAAATAATATTGTTGTTATTATTATTATTATTAACTTTCTTGCTTATATTTCTCCTGTCTGCACTTAAAATGATGAGGTTTTGTTTTTAAAAGATAAAAATTTTACTTTTACCTGGTTTTGCAACAACCTCAGAAAAGAAAAGACATTGCCATACGTATAATGACAAGTAATAAAATAAATTAACAAACTTTATTTTCCTTAATAGTTTGGAAATTGGAAAGAAAAATGTTGTCAGAATTGTATCTTGACCCGATATAGCCCTCATAAAAAAATCACAGAACAACATAAATTAAGCATCTTTCATCATCTAAAACAGATTTGAGGGTAAATTTACGATCTCAGCACCAGGAGGACGAGGACGGACCACCGTTAATGTTCCGTGCTGGTACAAAGTTCTATCACCTTCTGGATCGACTCCTGGTTGAGAGACACCAAGAGTCTGAGCTCATCAGCGCACTGCTGAACGGAAGGAAGCTCCTCAGAACCTAAACTCTCATCATCAGCAACACACAGGAAGTCCAACATCTCGGTCAACCCCACATCTCGGACCGCCGACTCTTTTAAATGTCTCCTCAGCAGATCTTTGGCCAGACGGACGGCGCTCTGGACGATCACGGATGGCCGGTACTTGTTAAAAGCGTAGTCTGCCAGGCTCAGCTCGCACACTTTCCGGGCTAAGCGCTTATATCTCCAGGCGTTCTGCTCCCCCATCGCCTTCCTGTTGGGTCCGGACAACTCCCTGGTGACCGAGTAATCCAGAAAGAAAGCCAGAGTCGGGGCGGCCAGTCTGAAGTTGAGTCTGAGCAGGACGAGGCACTCCAGGTTGCAGAGCTGTTCCTTGGAGAAAGCGTCGCAGCATAACGCGAGTAGGTGCTGGATGCGTGGAGAGCAGATTTCAACCTGGATGGGGTTTGGAGAAAAAGTTGACATTAAGTTTAAGTCCCACCACGGCTAGCTTGTATCTGTTGGACCCCTGAGCGAGTGTATATAGGCTGTGATCGAAATGACTCCACATTCACTGATCACTACGTGCATGGACAAAAAAATTGGGGGACCAAAACTGCCTTGACGTATTGTGCACTGCGTGGTGAACAGGGTGTAATTTAGGACACACCTCATGTTAAACGTACCTGTTTGGTAGCGATCAGTAAAGCCGTCACTCCAAGTAACTGGAAGCAATCGGCCGCTACAGGCGTGGTGACCAGGAAGCGATCCACGATGTTCACGGCCAGACAACAGGACTCGAACGAAAGCTTGAAATGCTTATAAAGAGCGACGAGCCAGCTGATCAGTTTACAGCGCGCCTCCGCCGTGATCTGTGAAAACATTTCCATATTTCATCTTTAATGTTGTTGATTAAACTTGAGAACGATGGAGCCGAAGACTCACCGCGTCCTTGCTGCTGCAATAGAGACACCTACTGGCTGGAATAGAAATATACGAAACAAGCGTATATGATAATACAGATTAGTATTGTTCTTATTAAATACTTTTTGTTGTTTTTTATTCAGTTTATAAAAATTTATTTAAAAAAATAATAATTAAGTATTATTAAAGTATCATAATAATGAATACAATAATTATTATAATAATGTATTATTATAATAAATATAATAATTATTGTTAGTAATAATCAGTATCGTTCTATAAATCAGTAATGAACAAATACATTATAATAAACATTATTTAAAATATTATATATATATATGATATAGTAATATTCAAAATATGATTTTTTTTACACTATTATAATTAATAACTGTTTAGTTTGAGTATAGGTAATAAATAAACACATTACAATAAAAAAGTTTTAATAAACGCATTACTACTTTTTATTATTATATAGTTTCATATAATAATAAATACAATAATAATTATTAGTAATATTCGTAGGATTATAATAAAATTATTATATTATACGTATTATTATTATTAAGTTTTATTAAGTAATGCATTATGTTGAAGTCTTTTATTATTAATATTAGTATATTAGTCTACTTTATTATTGTTGTTGTTATTATTATTACTCTATACCTCATGGTTGTTGTTGTTGTTGTTGTTGTTGTTGTTGTTGTTGTTGTTGTTGTTGTAAATAAACAGTGTGAGGAGGAGGAGGAGGAGGAGGAGGAGGATTTACCTGAGGTTGATGAGCCAGACACCGGGAGCTTTGGAAGTCTTCCTCGCAGTTTCTCTGGATGATGAAGGTCTCGTCGCTGTGTTGCCACCCCGCTGCGGGTCTTTGCTCCGGATCTTCGGTCCCCCTCGGTGAGTCCTGCCGGGATGGAGAAGGACTCTGGAGCTCCTCTTCATACCCGGAGTCGCTTAAAGCGGACATGGCTGCGAGTGCTGCGGCAGGTTCCGAGTCTTTCTCCTCCGGCTGTGGTCCCGGACTCATGGCGCCTCACCCGGACACCCGGGACCCCGGGAGCGGCGAGGGGCGGGGCGGGGGGAAGAGGAGCCTTTTTCCCGGGTACCTTAGCGCGCTGGCCGCCCCGCGTGCACGTTACCATGGACATGTGCCTCAGGGAGCCGCACAGCCGGAGGAACTGGAGGGCGCGTCCTGAATGAGTAGTGAAGGGCACTAGAAAGGGTGCAAGTACTGTTATTCTACATCCGGTATAGTGTGTAACTGTATGGGGCACCACGGTATTTGGAACGTTTCCCATAACGCCAGTTTTTTGAAGATAATTAACAACACGACACCAGTTTTAACACAAATTTTAACTTTTTTCCTAAAATAATCTTCCATCTAAAGAACAGATAATTTTTATTACATGTTTTTTTGAGAACTGACACCTTTAATTGATCGACTAGTTGAGGTGCTTAGCGACACACAATGCTAACGTGTTTATTATTGTTTTAATGTCAAGCTTTACACTTTTGGTGGCATTTATGACACAAATTTATATTAAATAAACTCAATTATCTCTTATTTACCTCAGTTCCAACAACTGGACAACAACAAACCCCCAAAACTTATTTTTATGGCTTTGTTATAAGATATAAACTACTATAAATGTACCCCAGAAAGGTCCTTTCTGTGTGGAGTGGTATGTTCTCCCTGAGCGAGCCCAGGTGGGTTTTTGGACTGTGGGAGTAAACCTGAGCTCCCGGAGGAAACCCACCTGGGCAGAGGAAGAACATAAGTTTTGAATGATTCAAATTAGAATAAAACATACAACATTTATGCATAACTGTATATTTATTGTGCGTTAAAAGACAATCTTTTGCTGTAAGTATATACATATCCTTTTATTACAACCATGATTTTAACACCAACTGCATCGACACAGACCTCTTCCACTGGTTTCACTTCTATGGCACACTATCCAGAGCTTATAATAGTTATTACTATCGAACAACCAAGATGCTGGGATACTGGGTGGACGTGTTCTAAGCTTTCCCATGAGGCTTATATTTATTTATTTACAGACATCGTGGACGTGTTGAAAACATCAACAAAATCTTAAGAACTGAATGTACAGCCAAAGTCGTTTTTTCACCCTTTAAAAATCAAACAAATAAATAACACAAAATTAAAACAGCACCGAATACAAGCCACCAAACCTTGAATCTGTTAATGGTGCCGTTTCAAAGAGGTAAATGGGGCTACTGATGATCAGTGCCTCTGTTTTACTGTACAAGTATTTTATATTATCGTGTTTTGGCAGCGCCTCTTACACAGTGTGCGTATTTGCAGCAGAAATATTTAAAAAGAGAAATGCAGTGTTCTTCAGATATTAAAGCTCTCGCCGCAGCCACACGTCCCTTTGATGTTGGGATTGTGGAAGACGAACTCACTAGAGAGCTTCGACTGTACAAAATCCATCTCTGTGCCCAACAAGGTCAGCTGAGCCTTCTTCTCTATAAAAATACGAACACCTGAAATGGAAAACACGATTAAAATATTCATTCGATCAACGATGGCAAACGACAGATCCAACACCGTTGTGAGCGTAACCTTCGATTTGACTGGAAATACAGCACTACTGTATATACATGTTCACTGTTTAGTTATTAACCCATTACACACCGTCCTGTGACACCTCTTCATCCAATTTGTCCTTCTCTTTTGTGTAGTCTAGGGTGTAGGTAAGGCCATTGCATCCTCTCGTCCGTACACCAACCCGGAGTCCAACCTACACAGAACAAACAAAACGTAAAGGATAAACAAAGTAGTCCATCATCAGCAAACGTTTCTAACAATCCGTACGCCGAGCTGAAGGATCCTTACATAATCCGGTCTGTTCTGTAAGAGCAGCTTGACTTGATTCACAGCCGATGGCGTCTGATGAAGAAAGCAGAGACATGTATCAGTCACAAACGAATGCAAACATTGATGAACAGAACCACAAAGTAGTGCAATATGGATTATGAAACATTATAAAATGGAAATAATGTTCAACTTTCTCAGAGGTGTGTGTGTATGTGCTTTTAATTTAATATATAAAAGTGTACAAAATTCCTACCTACTGAACCTGTAGTACCTGCTTTACTGATTTTAACCAAAAGATGTCGCTGTCGCAGCGCACACAAAACTGCTCAACGCTTAAATCGAATACTGTACAATGTGATCGAGTATAAAACATGACACAAAAAAGCAATACATTTTATTAACAACACGAAACGCTTATATATTAATGTTGAAATTTTAAATGTGGTTAAAGCAAGTTTGGCTGAAAAGAATCGAAAGAATTTTAGAAGCTAAGGTCACAGTGCGCTGGCTATATTAGCTAGTTACTACTAACGTAAAATATATATATATAATATACAAACACGATATTAACAGTCATATATATGTTTATTATAATATCTGACAGGGACGGTTAGCAACATGCTAACGGGTCAACAAACGTCAGAACTTGGGTGAAGTTAGCTAGCATGGCTAGTAGCAGCCAGATAGGCTAGCGATAACGTCCGCCCTTTCACTTCAGCTAACGGCTTCGTTCTTCGGTTAATTAGACGATTAATTCGACGACTCACCAGCGTCAGTGCGGCTCTCGTGGAGAGAATCTTCCTCCTGCTCACGGCTTTAACAGTCGCCCGGACTATAGACGCGGACATGCTGTCTGGTAGAAAGTTCTCCGTAGTCTGGATGTAAACACCAGGCCACCATGGACCGCCCACACAGTCCGAGGTCCTGTGCGATTGGCTGATCGTTTGAGTGACAGCTGAGTTGGGCAATGAAGTCACGCAAGCTCTTGTGCAAGAGAACTGGTAAAGGCTTTAACGACCCGAGAATCACTAGGTTTGTTTGGTTTGTTTGTTTGTTTTTTTGTTTCGGGGAAGGGCTGTCAGGGCTGCACTTGTGTGCAGTTTGCAAAAGCATTAATGTGTCTAACCATTTAGAAACACGACATAAAATATTGTAGATGTATAGATACTTCGTGTATAATTGTGACGTGCAATTCTCAGGGTGCTGCTGAAATCTTTTTATGTTCCACGTTGGCATATATGCAGCTTTCATTTTAACACAAACGTCCGACGTGTTTTATTAATTCTAATGATTACAAAAGTATCCCATAAAGAATCTGTATAGTGTAAGTAAATCGAATCATTAAAGAATGCACATGGTCAGCAGCAGCATTCAGATTATCTTCAGCTTCCAAACAATCCCTGATAGCAGGTTCAAATGTGATTTATAATATAATATTTATAAAACTGTTTATTACGTATCCGTGTCGTTATTACGTAGGTAATGAATTAAAATTGAACAGAATAGAAAATCCAAAGAAAAACAATATTTTTATTATTGCAATAATTTATGACTTGAACTAAATGTGCAAACTGTAAAAAAAATTTATGTGTCGTCTCTTTTGTACACCTAATTTAAAAAAATTGACAAATATCATTGACAAATATTTTGTAGGAATTGGAAATTGGATTTACAGAATTAAAGCCCATTGTATATTGAATATTTATACATAGACATTATTGTACTACTGCCACATGGTGGTTATTAAGTATTACTACATGCATGTCATTGTATTACTACCACCTGGTGGTTATTAAACATTACTGCATATTTAGGTGAATGTCTAAAACAAATACTGATTTGAATAACACGATTCTTAACTAACTTGTGGTGCACTGTTACACCCCAACAGATCAAGTGCTATTATTATAACGAGCTGATGTTCCAGATGTGACAATTCTAAATATTTCTTACCTGCTTGCATTGCACAACTTACTTGAAGCTTACTTGAAATATGATTAAACCAAAATAGATCATCGAACTGACATTAAGGTTTCAATGGAGCAAATATCCAATTGATTGGATTCAAAAATATTACAGGAGTCAAGTCTTAATATGATATGAAGTTATTTCCTTTTTACTGATGTAATGAATTCATAATGAAGCACTTACATAAAAGTTAATACACAAATGAATGGATATAAGCAACAAACAAAAAAAGACAACCTCATCTACTCACAACAACGCAGCAATCATGTCTACAGTCAGTAACTATTAGTAGTAAAGCAGTTAGTGGTTGGTCCAGTTAGTTTGTAACAGGTTATCTGTAGTATGACTAGTAGTTCTTGATTTCAGTTATTCTGGCTGATGGTCTTTGAGAAATTCCTTCATATAAGCAGCGAGAGTTTGAGTGTCCTCCAGAGTCACTGCATTATACAGAGACACTCGTATTCCACCAACAGATCTGCAGGAAAATACACAAACATTAAAACTAAATGATACACAATCACTGACAACATTTATTTATGCATCAATTGATCTAATGCAGTCACATAAACTTTGTAGAACTTTAAATTGTTTTATTTTTATATACTATTATATACAAGTTTTCTGTACAAGTCTGTATAATCTTTACTTATCTTACAGCCCGTTACACTATTGATGGCGCTGTATGTGATTGGATTGATTTTGAACAGGATGAACAGTACCTGTGTCCCTTTAACGAGATCATTCCTCGTTTGGTAGCGCCGTCCAGAAACTGCTTCTCCAGGGTATCGTCGCCGTCTCTCCCGCCGATGCGAAACGGAATGTTCACGCGACTACGACAGTCGACATCGACGGAGCATCTGAGGAAAAGTGCAGAAACGACACAGTATATATCCTTGTAAAAAAAAAACAGATTCCCAATTTTATTCCATTTATTGGAGATTAATAATATTATCTGAATGATGGACAGGTTTGATTACTGACGAGTAGAAGCCACTGGAAGCGTCGATGACATTGTAAATCAAAGCCGACTTCTGTTTGCTCAGTTTTTCCATGGCCTCGGTGCCGCCGCTGTTCTTGATCCATTCCAAAACCAGTTTCATAATGTAGATGCTGGAAAAGGGAAATAAAAATGATATCTGAATTATTAACCAATAATAATAAACACAAGGCTACAATGTTCAACTCGTGTTCAACTTCAAACATCCTTCATAGCAGTAAAAGTGCATCTGTGAGCTCACCTGTAGCACGACGGCGTGTTGTATAGTGAATTATTTTCAGCCTGCACTTGGTAATCAAACACAACTGGACACTCTTTTAAAGCTTTCCCCAGCAGATCCTGCCGGACGATCACGACCGTGACTCCTGCACAGCCCACATTCTTCTGAGCGCCCGCAAATATCAACCCAAACTGAGACCGAGACAAAAGTACAACAATTTATCACCAGTTAAGAAAGAGAAACATCACAAGGAAAGCCTGACCCACCTTCGAGACGTCCACTTCTCGAGCCAGGAAGTTGGACGACATGTCGCTGACCAGGACCACGTCTTTGGTGTCGGGGATGAAGTTGAATTCGACCCCGTGGACCGTCTCGTTGCAGCAGTAGTAAAGATAAGATGCTGAAGGATCGAGGCTCCAGGTGCTGCCATCTGGGATACCTGGGCACAAAATGCCATCCAAAGTGCTCTCCAAGTACTTTTTAAATATATTAAATTCCCCTGAACAACCTGTTTAATGACTAGTGTACACGTGGTGCGACGTCGGAACCCTCTGCGCCTGCTGTATTCCTCCACCACTCACCTCGAGTGAACAGGAAATGGTGACGTTTACAACTTACTGGTGTATCCGTCCAGTCTGGGGTGAACCACGTTGACTCTGCCGTACTTCTCCGCCTCTTTCGCAGCCTTCGAGGACCACGCCCCTGTCACGATATAATCCGCACTACCACCCTCCTTCAGGCCAATCAGATTCAGAGGGACGGCGCTGAACTGGCCCGATCCGCCACCCTGAAGGAACAAGACCTTGTAGTTTTCTGGAATCTTCCTTAAGAGGAAACAGAAAACAGAGGAGATCTGTGTGAGCGGAGGTGCTAGTCCAGGCTTAGTGGAATATTAAGGATCTGATTGTTTATTTCATTGTTTAGTTCCATCCATCACAACTAAAACCCATTACTTTAATAACACAGAACTAATTTCATTGTTTTTATATTTGCAATCATTGATGACAATTCTACTAACATGTTTGTAATTACATATATTATAGTTCCTTACGATTATTGTATTTATGTTGTACAGGCACACAGGTGCTATATACAGACATACAGAAATGAATGTTTAAAAAGCTGTTATTGTTCGTTCGTGTGCATGAATGTTGTGATGTCAGTAAAGATGTTGGCTAACACACTAAACCCTGCGCTGAAAACTCACATTAAATCCCGGAGCAGAGCTTCAGTGCAGTTTAAGATGTGGGCGAAGTCGGACGTTCTGTGGCTCATCTCTACAAGCAAAGATGAAGAGTCATGAGGATGAGGAACGGCACACAGGAAGAGCAAAACATTTCAAATCTACGTCAGAACGTTACACACCGAGGACACTGATTCCCAGTCCGTTGTAATCCAGCAGTTCTTTCTGCGCCTGGAGCAAAACCTGGGAAAACAACAACAACAACAAATAAAATCACAACAGTTTCTCATGATCATGTGATTACAATGTCGGGACGTAAATAACAAACAAGATTTTCCCGGAGGCGCACGGTGACCCCTGATGGTTACTCTGTTCTCCTAAACTGGGATCCACCAGAAAGTTCCAGTTCACCTTTAACCTCTAGAGACGCTGCATCGTCATATGAGGACATTACATTTCTGGTTCTCTGCACCATTCTACCTCATTTTATAAAATTGTTTACTCTTTGGCCTCAAATGGAGACACTGCCCGTACCACCTAGTGGTCATATGACAACATAACACTCA
>JAOTRQ010111547.1:0-19518 GCA_028565875.1 Hoplisoma paleatum | reverse complement strand
GTGTGTGTGTGTGTGTGTGTGTGTGTGTGTGTGTGTGTGTGTGTGTGTGTGCGTGCGTATATGTGTGTTTTACACTCGGGCCACATCCATGACTGTATTATCCATGACAATTTTAACAATCTCCAGTTCATTTCTCTCATGATTTTGGACTGTTGGAGGAAACTGGCGCAACGGGAGTAAACTCCACACAGAAATGATCAAACACAGGACCTTCATGTCTCGGCGAGACGACGGGGCTACCCACTCCACCACTGTGCCACCCCACATTCAAATTACTATTCTACTTCCTAAAGAATCGATTCACTTGTGACATCATAACATTCTCATTTTACCTCACATTAGCTTATAAAATGCTTTTATTTTATATATAGTCAGCTCAGCGGAGGTGAGATCAGGACCCGTCGATCTACGACAGGTGACGGTTTTGCCAAAATCCCAGTGGCTGCGCATCCAGGACTGTCTGAATCATGTCAACATGCAGCACGAGAGTCTCGGTGCTGCAGCCAAGCAGCGTGAAGACTTACACCTGCGCTCCAAAGAAGTGGTCAAAAACTGGTCCAACACCATCGCTGTAAGGACATGTCTAACACACACAAACACACACACACACACACACACGACTGTCTGTATATAGTATACATATGTAAATTAGACCCTTTAAATTAGAACTTTAAATTACGTGTGATTGGGAAGGTCGTCGGTTCGATTCCCATATATATATATATATATATTTGTTGTTGTTTAGGGACAACGACTAAAGAAACTGGAAGCAAATCGAGTAAAAGAGGAGCTGGAGGAGGAGGAGAAGAAACTGATCGACCTGGAGGAAGCAAAATATCAGGAGGAGAAACGACGAGACGCCATCGAGAGAGCAAAAACACTTCTGTACTATCAAAACGACCGAGTGAAAGGATTCAATGTGTGTATAAGATCCTCACTCACACTCTTACACACACTCTCACACTCACTCGCATGCACATTCACTTACACACGCTTACATTCACACACTCACTCATTCATACACATACACACACAATCTCACACACACTTACTTATACACACACAGTCTCTCACACACTCTCACTCTCACTGATACACACACAGTCTCTCATATACACTTACTTACATGCACATTCACTTACACACACTTACATTCACACACTCACACACTCACTCACTCATACACACACACACACACTCTCTCTCTCTCTCTCTCTCTCTCTCTCTCACACACACACACACAATCTCACACACACTCTCTTATACACACACAGTCCCTCGCATACTCTCACTCTCACTTATACACACAGTCTCTCATACACACTCACTCGCATGCACACTCATTTACACACGCTTACATTCACACTCATTCATACACACACACACACTCACAAACAGTCTCTTTCTCACATACACTCACATACACACTCACACTAATACAGCCTCACTCTCACACACGTACACACACGCACTTACATACAGACACTCACACACACTTACACTCACATACTCATTTACTGACACATACTCACTCTCTCACTCACTTCTCACTCACTTTCTCACTCACTCACACACTCAGTTATTTTTACTGTATCAGTAAGTAAGTTTCCACGGTAGTGAAGTACCGAGTGTAGCACTAGAATTTTATATACCGCTTATTTTCATTACACCACTGTTTGTGTATTAGTCTCGTTGATATGGGTTCTGTACACAATTGTGTGTGTGTGTGTGCGTGTGTGTGTGTGTGTGTGTGTTTAGAGTGCCTTGTTGCTGACTGAGGTTCTAAAGGAAAGAGAGGCCCAGATTGAACTGAAGAAAAGAAAAGAGAACATGTTGAAGGATGTGGATAGAGAAATGGCGTCGATGCTTCAGTCTAAACAGCTTCAGGCTTTTCACCAGGAGCTGCACAAAAACCTGGAGAAGAAAAGAACGTGTCGGAATGTCGCCGAAAGCTTAAAACAACAGTAACGTATCGGGATTAAAACATTTTAAAAAATGTGTTTATTTATTTTTATTGAGCTTTTAAAGTCGGTCACATGACAGGAAATTCATTTAATCGGTCATTCTGGATTTGGTCTTTTCATTTTGTCTTACCTGCATGTTTGTGGACTGTGGGAGGAAACCTGGAATACTCTAAGTAAACCCACACAGTATTAAACAATATTTTATTTATCATTTTTTATTATTTTATACAATATTATCTTTTAAGCAGCCATGGCCTGGTGGTTAGAAAACCGGACTTGTGATCAGAAGGTCGCCAGTTTGAATCCGAGTGTCGACAGTGAAGCTCATCACCAAGGAGCCCTTGAGCGAACCCCCTAACTGCCCCCCAGGCACCATGGCTACAGCTGCCTATTGCGAACTCCGAACATGTGTGCTCGTTACTTCCCCCCTAACGTGTGTTCACTAGTGTGTGTGTGTGTGTGTGTGTGTGTATAAATGTGTGTTTTCTCTGTGAGTAAATGATTGTAAATAATTTATTAAAAAACATTGTAATACGTTTATAACGCTGTACTTCATTTTTAGAGTCTTTCTGATAATAATGGCACCGATCACCATGTAAAGTGTCCGTCTGTGTTAGGATTAAGGAGCACGAGCTGAAAGCGGAGCAGGACAGAATGGAGAAGAAGAAGGAAGCAGAAGATCTCCAGAAGCTCCAGGAGCTTCACCTGAAAGCCAAAGATGAGCTTCAGCGACAGAAGCAGGTGGAAAAGAAAAGCGTCATGAAGGCGCATCAGGTATCTGGAACCTTCAGCACTTCATAAAAGTGCTTCATGGATTCGTGTTATACATGTATATATCATTCTATATCTATCTGCTGTACGTTTTGTCGTGTTTTATTAGGAGCATCTGGCTAAAAGAGATTTTATCCAAGCAGCTGAAGCTACAAAACAGAAGGACGAAGAGGAACGACGACGGCTGTACGCCAGCACTAAGCAAAAAATCCTCAAACTCAGGAAAGAAAAAGAGGACGACATTTTTCGGTAGTGAAGAACCTGGTCAGAGTTTTACAAACATTCAGTCTAAGTGGTTAGCACTGTCACTTCATAGCAACAAGGTCGTGGGTTCAACCCCGGGGTTTAGAGGGTTTTCTCCCGGAAAAATTGTCTGGGTGGCTCGTAATCGGAAGGTTGCAGTGACTAGGTCTGGCCACCATTCTGGTCATGTGTGTTCCCTGCTGCCCTCTAGTGTGTGTTCACTAGAATAAATAGTGGATAATTAATTTCCAAGTGTGTAGATTAAAAAAAAACATCACAGGGAAAAGAGTAAGAGTCTAAATTCTCAATTGTAAAGGAACCTAATCAGTAGGGTGCACCATAGTGCCGATTCCAAGTCTAGATAAATAGGGTGGGTTTGTGTCAAGAAAAGGCATCTGGCGTACACACTATTCTTAATCAGTACTGCAGATGCAATCCTAACATAAGCCAGATAAAGAAAAACTCATAAATCGAATCATCACCACAACATCCGTCTGTTGTTCCACAGAAAGGTCCAGAGGAGCCGCGACACCCTCGTAGAGAAACTGGCGGCGTATTACCAGGAACAGGTGGTAAACCAGGAAGAGTTAACGGCTAAAGCAGCCGCGGAGCACGAAGCCAAGCTGGATAAGCAACAGCGAGAGAAAGATGAGATGAAGGCAGCCATGTTGAAGTCTATCGCCGAGCACAGAGAAGCCGTGGTAAGTGCACAAGTTTGGCCAACTGAGATTAAATGATCCAACAAAAGATCAAATGATCTAAAAGCTCTTTTAATCATGAGCAATTACGACTCCTCAAGCCCACAACAAAATATTATATTTCGAACGATACTCGGCCTGTTTGGTAGTTTTGATGTTGACGTTTGATCTGTTTCGTCGTATTTTTAAGCAACTCGAGCAGATACAAAAGGAAAACAAGGAGAAGCAGAACGCTGTTGAGATGCTTTATGCAACAAAAGCATCGGATCTTATTTACCTTGAAAAGCAGCTCCACAAGGCCCAGAGAAAGAAAGAGGACGCCAGAGCCTTACAAGACAACTACACCCATCAAATGGTCAGTCAAGAATCTTTTTATATTCAGAATCTTCCGGCAATAAAAATGTTTCTCCGAAGTTAAAATGCTTCTCCTGGTCATATAGGCGAAGAAACATATTCAGGAGGAGTGCAGGAAAAAAGAGCAACAAGAATGTGATGTGAGGAACGCTGAGCTTATCGCAGAAGAAGAAAATGAGTTTCAGAAATACGCTCAGCGGGTGATTGAGACCGCCAGCCAGGGTCAGAGGAACACCTACCCACTCCGCAAGGCAGCCAAGGAGGGTGTGGGTGGAGGTCTTGGACCCTTATTTGGTGGGGTCAGGCCTGGTTATCTGGTTCAGGATCAGTCTGGTGTTCAGATGCCCAGTTATGTTGGCACTACCACTTCTAACATAAAGGACCTGAATGAAACCGCTGATATTAAGCAAGCTAAGAAACGTCTGGGATTCACCTGGTAATCATCAGGAGTAAAACACTGAGAGGACTTTTATCACACAGATGGCATTTTGGAGTTATTGTGTTTGAGGAAAAATTATACTTTTGCCCGAGTATACAGTATTGTACCTTCAACAAGCCTGGGTTTGATTTCTTGGTCGGATCATATTTCAATGCAGTCAGGTTAATTGGAGACACTTCAAATCAAATCAAAGTTTATTTGTCACATACATAGCTATAAACAGTACAACCGGCAGTGAAATGTTTTATACCCACTCCATCCCAATTCCATTCAACTTCAATAATTAGCACCGTCACATCACAGTAAGACGTTCCCGAAAATCTGTGGCAATTCATTCTCAAGCTTTTCATTGCATCTTATAGTATTTAACCTATTTGTAAATCAAATAAAACTTTTTGTGTGCATTGCTGTTGTGTTGTTTTCTTCCTCGTGTAGACTAAGGATGACTAAGTTATGATTCCTTTATTGATCCACACGAGGGACGATTAAGAGAACGACCTATTACAAAGCAGCTACATCTTCTATTCATCCTTCCATTCAAGCAACGATAGAACAATAATGTGATAATTATTAAATAGAATGTATTGAAATGTCATTGTTGGATGAGAACACATAATTTGTGAATGTTTTGAGGCTTATGCAGGAAAGTGTTACACATGTAATAAGTGCATAAAATGATCTGCAGCACGTAAATATGGGTAAATAAAAAGTTTGCATTGGTTTTTTTATAATCATATTTTTGCAAATCCAAGTGGTAATGAAGCCACTTATGTCAATTATTGGTGAACATATATAACACACAGTCTATATCATTTTTTTGTCGTTTAACGTTGGTTATTCTTGTCAATGTATTTTAAATAACTTTTTCGAATTAGATATGACGCCATCTCAAACAATTAAATTACTTTAAATGTCTTTTTTTAACGTTAGCTTCTATATTATTTGCTAACAGGCTAGTTGAAGGGAGTGGGACTTTTATTTTGTTTTGCTTTCTGTAGTTTCTTTTTTACGCTGTGAAGTAAGAAGCATTTGGTTTAAAAGGTCATTTAAGTCATAATTAATAAAAAATTGGCTTCTTTATTCTAAAAGATCAATCCGATATTAATTTTAACAGCGTGCTGGAACAGTTGTGTGTGTGTGTGTGTGTTTTATTAACGTCATTATTGTTTCCATGTGAGATGCTACTATGCTAAGCTAACAGGTCACTCATGCAGTTCTACACGTGATGCTGGACTACAGTAAGTTTAAACGTGCACGGAAATAAATATAAATTATGGATTATATATTTTTTAAAAAAGTATTAAATATTATTATCATGTCTTTTTATGTTTTGCATGTGTTAGACTTCTCTGACAATTTATTAGGTTCACCTGCCTTGTATGTTTATCTATTAAAACATGTGATAAGCACTATCTCCATTTTTGGGGGGTTTAATTCAAGTACAATTACTTATTGTAAATGTTTACATATTGTTTTGTTTACATATTTGGGGCTTGATCATGTCATTATTGTGTTGTGAGAAGTATCATTCTTCACACTGAATACATTATATAAGTGTAAATAGGTCCAGTTGTATAATTTTGGGGGCCCATTTTGCTCAGGGGTCCCACAGCAACTTGGTGTTAGTGGGGGGACCTTCTGCTCTCTAGTCTAGTGTTTTAACCACTAAGCGTCACAGTTTTAAAACTGTAAAATACTGTGCACTTTTACTACTATTTTTATGATCACAATCATTCTGTTAATGCACTGATTGTTTTATTTACATACACAATATCTCACAATATTTAAAATGTGTTACTTGCCTGCACTTCACAGTGTACGCCACCATTGCACTCGTCTGGTGCTGTATATGTAGGTGCGGTTTATGTAGCTTAATGTATTTTTGTTCATATTGTCCACATTTAAAGGTTTATACTGATTTATATTGTTCTTTATATTCTACAACACTAGAGGGCGTCGAGTTTCTCAGGGTTCCGTCACGCTTGTGTTTTTCGAGTGAAAAATGTCGTTGTTATAGATTTTAATCGAAATTAAACAACGTCGTAAACATCGAGCCACTGACGTCTACAGGGAGCGACGACTTAAATTGTTTTGATGGCTATCGTGCGTCAGTCAGTCTTACGTATGTAACGATACACTTCATGCAATGACTTGATATTAGGATACACACCCGTGATGCGATGCGATTCACAAAACTTGGTCCCAAGTCTGGATAAATCGGAAGGGTTGTGTCAGGAAGGACATTCGGCATGAAAACTATGCAGATGGAAGATATAGATGCAGATAATACAATGTGTAATAAGAAGTGTGTAATAATAATGTGTGTGTGTGTGTGTGTGTGTCTTTAACTGAAGCGATAAAGGACACAGAAGATCCACCGACCCTCTCCAGCTTTCCGCAATATTTAAAAATGTTTTCATGTTGTTTGATTCCTGGAACTTTCAACATCAGCTGAACCTTTCTGACCCGTTTCAGTGACTCAAAAGACCCAGCAGTGGACCATGTGGACCGGGGTGCCGTCCTGACCCCCCCACACCCCTCTCCAGTCATGCTCCGGCTCCGTGTCCTGCACGGCCCAACACGCAGACTGTTCCATCACAGCCGTGTGTCTCTGGATCGTGTCTTACATCAGCTTCAGGCCTGTACAGAAGAGGAGCAGGTCTTTAATGTGGTGGGTAAAAACAAGACCAAGCTTTCGATCAGTCATGTCGGATGTGCCGTGCGTCTGCTGTGGCACTTCCAGAAGGAGAGGCCGGAGATGATGCGGACGGTCGGGGTGATCCGACATCACCCACAGTTCCTCACGCTTCGAGTTCTGGCTGAAAACAAGATCAGCCTGATGGACGATCCCACCGTGGTGGATGTTCTGTACAGTGTGCTCAGGTACTTCACGTCGTGCCGTTTCTCCATGATACACACGCATCTTACTGCACTATTCACTGTGAACCGAAGTAGCAAATGACTTTAGACGTTAGAACTTAAGTCTGGGGGCTCAACA
Source organism: Hoplisoma paleatum (assembly GCA_028565875.1). Classification (NCBI taxonomy): domain Eukaryota; kingdom Metazoa; phylum Chordata; class Actinopteri; order Siluriformes; family Callichthyidae; genus Hoplisoma; species Hoplisoma paleatum. The sequence goes on along the minus strand of JAOTRQ010111547.1, from coordinate 12,051 downwards.
AAACATGTCCATGAAGTTTAATGCTCAAAATCTCTCGTGTTGCTAGAGCTACACTTATCTTTTACATCTTCACCATTTAGTCGAGATGCTTTTTTATACAAAGCGACTATGAAACACTCTTGTGAGCAATTGACTTTTAAAGGCCTTGCTCGGGAGCCCAACGGTGGCAACCTGGTGGTAGTGGGGCTTAAACCGATGACCTTTTGATCTCTAGCCCAGCATCTTTATTTCATCCGTTTAATATCTAATGTTATTAGTGCTTAATTCTATTCAGGGTCACTGATGGGACCCGTAATGGGTGAATACACTGAACACCTAAACAGTTCGCCGGTCTGTTGCAGGGTACAGAGACAAACACTACACACACACACACACACACACACACACACACACACACACAAATATATATAGTACATATAAATATATATTTACATATAGTAAATAATGGAATTAATAAATGTACGAGAGATGCTTTCATCATTTTTATTGAAACGCAGTGATTTTATTTATTCATTCATGTCTGTGTTTCTTTATTTTAAGGTTAAATGTAGAACCGTACGACTCTTTGGTGCAGCAGTTGGTGATTGAAGCCTGGACTAGATTAGAAAGGTGATCATCCAGCTTCAGATCTACACCTGTAATAATTCAAATCACTTTACATGTCATATAAATCTTTATTTCACTTTATTTTCTTTACTTGCCTTTACCTCACGTGCAATTATCGTGCACCTGGCAACGCTGCGTACCCATGATGCGATTCATAATACATGGGTTATAATCAATATTAAACTGTAAATGATTTCACCGTGCATCACCGCTCATTTCTCACATGTTCATTTTTAATCGGCTCTACAGATTTCCCATGACCACGCTTTCGAAGTTAGCCGTTTGTTTGAATGATCTGAGTTTGCACCACAGTCCACTGATGGGTCAGATCGCCGAGATCGTCAATCAGAGGCTGGATTCCATAGACGAGGCAAGGTAGTCACTCATTAAACATCTTAACGAGGTAGTAAAATACGAATGCTTCGTTTATACGGATAGATTATATATATAATATATATATTATAATTTTGTTTATAGGGTGCTGACCAACCTGATGCTCAGTATATCTAATCTCATGTCCACTCGGTTCCGTGACGCTCTGATCGAAAAGGCCTCCGCCCTCCTCGACACCATGGACGTTCACCAGTACAACAATCCCAGGCGGATCATCCAGTTCCTGCGAAATATCAGGCACGTCCATCGTCCCCTGCTGGAAAAGTGCAACCGGATCCTGCTTCAGACCGTCCCGCATCTGGACGTGGAGAACCTCAGTATCATCATGGCCCTGCACCAGCACATGCAGTTCAGTAACTGGGATTTTCGACTGGCGGCCAGACAGAGGCTGATGGAGCTGGTGGATTCTTGCACGGATCCCACCACGTTTACTAAACTCTTTATAGCTCTGGGATCCCTCGCCGGGCCGGCAACCAGAGACAGGTACCACATATAAACATCTTTACTTCCTTTTAGTGGATTTGAGTTGGACATAGCGATGGCAACGTTTAAATTTTCTGCATTTAGCAGACGCCTTTACCCAAAGCATAATAATGTTTATGAGCTGACTGGTCCGTGTGTAATTGTGATGTTGTATTGTTGTTTTGTTGTGTAGGTTGGAGAGCACCGCATTATTGTTGGCGGACGAACTGAGTGCTCACCAAGCGCTGGCCATGGCCGAGACTCTGGTGGAGACTCAATGCCGTAACCCCCAACTGATTAATAAGTAATAATAAATAAATAATTATTACTTCTAATGTGAATCTCAGGTGCTAATATGTGTTGGAATAGTTGTGTGTTGTGTAATGTTCTTTTGTTCGCTTTGGTTTGTACGTCACATTGCCTTCCTGACGCAACCCTCCCTATTTATCTGGGTTTGGGACCGGCTGCGTCCTTGTGGTTCGGTCTCTACAGGAGGGACCTGACTGCATGTTTTTTGGATTGTGGGAGGAAACTTGCACAAACTAAACACAAAAAGAGCTGGTACACTAACAGAGGCTTTTTGTTACTTTTTGTAAACCACAGTGGGACCTGATTGCCTCCGTTATTCTGAATTATGTGGGGTTTGTTTTCTTTGTGTCGTGTGAGTCTGTTGTTCCATGTAATAATTTATTGTGTGTGTTCGTGTGTGTTCTATTCTTTTTTTTTCTTTTCTACTCGTTGTGCATTTTAACGTCATGTGTTTTGAACTCCGGGTCATATCCACGACGGCAAAATGTTCATTCATTCGTCACGACACTAGGGGGCGTCAAGTTGCTTTGGGTTCTGTAGCAGTTGTGTTTGTGCTCCGGGTTTTAGCGATGAACTGTAAAGATCTTGTTGTAGATTTAATCTGATCGATACTGAACTGTAAATGACTTTCGATGTCGGATCATGAAGGAAACATGGTGAACATCGAGGCACCAACACCTACAGGGAGAGACGACTTTAACTACGAGTGTGTGCACTACTGTTTCGGTGGCTGTTGTGCTTTATCACGACGCGGGAGTACAAACCAGCTTCCCGTGACCAGGATGTGTGTGTGTTTCTGCAGGGTCGCGTCAGTATTACACCGGAACGTGGGCGTGTACAAACCCGTGGAGATCTCCAAGATCATCCAGTCTCTGATGTCACTGCACTGCCAGAGTCCCGAACTCTTCGTAAGACTCAGGGGCGTCGTCCTCCGGTCAGTCTGCTTTCATTTACCCAGTCTTTTATTCCACGGTGTTCAGCAGCGTCGCACGACAAATATTGATTTCGTTCGAGTGTCGTCATAGTGATGTGCACATGCGCATGCACAGTAATCACATCGTGAGATTTGTGATGTCATTTAACACACATTTTACACCATACTGATGTGTTTCAAAGTAGAACAGCGACACCTAGTGGTGAAAGATGAAATATTAAAGTCTGCTGAATAGTTGAACTGTTTATCCATCGACGACGTGTTAGAACCTGAACTGGAGCAGCCGAAAGAAATCGAGTGAATTTAATATCACTGAAAGTTTAATATAGTGGGGTTCGGATTGGCCTCCTTCTGATTTACTGACATCACAAGACATGAATGTTTGCAGTTATACAAAATCGATTTTTTTTGTTTACATAAATAAAATATAATCACAAATACTTTCCTTATTTGTCTGCTAACAATAATTAATAAAATGAATCTCAAGTTAATAAATATTTAGTCTTTCCTGCTCCTCTAAGTGACTCGTATCGATTGTGTATCGATTGTGTATCGTTACGTCTCTACACTTTAATATTTGTTTATTAGTTACATGCAGAACAGCGTCCACCCGTACGAGGTTGCCATGCTGACCCGCGTGCTCTCCCTGCTCCCGGCGCCGCGTGTGGAGGACGCGGTCCTCGACCGCGTGCACGCCATGCTGCCTCAGTGCAGCCTGATGGACCTCAACGCCTTCACCGTGGCCATCGCCAGATGGATGCGGAACGACGCCGCCTACGGGCAGAATTCTCACAGCAAGTACGTGCGTCTGCTCCAGAGCGTGAACCGTCACGCGGTGGCGCGGGTCCACGCGGCCGAGAGGCTGGACCGCGTGATGGACGAGCTCAAGTACATGTCGGGGGAATGGTTCGAGGAGGTGCTGCTGGAGGAGACCGTGGCCGTCCTGCAGAGGCTGGCGGATCAGCTCACCTGGATCGTCGTACCCGAGTTGGCGCTGTTACTCAACAGGGTTGGTTACCGCTGTACTCGGCTGCTGGACCGACTCGCCCTAGTGGCGCTGGAGAGCGTAAACAAGGTGTGTCGGGGGGTGGGGCCGGTGTGGTGGCGGTATTTCTGTTTAATGGATCGATAATTAATCTAACAATCAGGGTGACGCACTGGAAACATTTCACTCGTTACACCAGCAGAGGGTGCTGCCGCTCCTCACCCAGTCAAAATGGGCTTCATTACGTGTGGATGTTGCGACGTCCTTTAGGTGCTCTGGAATCCTCCCACAGTCCAAAGACTAGATCCATTAGCTAGTTTTACCAGCGCTTAATCCTATTTGGAACACCTCGGGCGAATACACTAAACACCTAAACAGGTCGCCGGTCTGTTGTAGGGTACACACACACACGCGCACACACAGGACCATTTCGGCATCTCCAATCCAATTGTCTTTGGACTGTGTGAGGAAATCCGGTGAGTACACTAAACTCCTGAATGGGGAGGCCACACACACGCCCACACACATGTGCTCTCTGGATACAATTGAATTCTGGGTAAAAAGTATAACTGGATGTTCGGGAAACCAGAGTTTCCGGAGGAAACGCATTTAGGTACGAGGAGAACATGCAAACTATAGACTAGAAGGTTCCCAAGGCCTGTGAGGTGACTCCAGAATGACTTCCATTCACTTCTGCACTATTCTGTAGCTTCTGTTTCTTTTTCTTATATATTAATATTTATATATATTTTTTTAGATACATTTTTCTGGGATCTACGCCACGCTGCTTCCCTTCTCCGTACTAAACTACGACTCGCCCCTGGTGGACGAAATGTTCGACGCGTACGTCCAACATTTGATTGGGAACCTGCGTAAGTGTTCTCTCTCCTCGCTCCTGTAGCAGGAAACGTTTGTGTATGAGGATCCTGATCTGTGGTGTGTTGGATTCGATCCCAGGGGCCCCGGAGCCGCACCTCTTGGTCATGTTGGCGTCCGTTCTGGCCGTCGCTGACCGTTTCCCTGAAGCGTTGATCAGAGAGATTTTCAGCGTGGACTTCCTCAGCAGACTCGACACACAGCTGGAGAGTGAGACAGCTCTCTCACACTCATTCCGCTTCTTTGTGTCGTGTGGTAGTGAGACAGACAGACAGAGAGAGACCTAGAAATAGACAGACAGGGAGTGTGTGTGTGTGTGTGAGAGAGAGAGAGAAAGAGAGACCGAGATAATAAAGACAGACAGACAGGGACAGACAGTGTGGGAAAGAGACAGACAGGTAGATTGTCTATGTATCCATGTACCTGTCTGTCTGTGTAGCTAATTTATCATTCTGTTTGCCTGTCTGTTTGTCTTTCTATCTGCAATTTATCTGTCTTCCTTCCTTCCTGTTTGGGTCTGTCTGGCTACCTGTCTATCTATCAATCTGTCTGTCTGTCTCAGGTTTAGTTCTGATGTAGAGCTGTTCTGTACCTGTCTGTCCTCAGTTCTGTCTGTCTGTCTCAGGTTTAGTTCTGATGTAGAGCTGTTCTGTACCTGTCTGTCCTCAGCTCTGTCTGATGCTCTGAACATGCGGGTTCGTTCTCGTCTGATGCAGCTGAATCGTGCCGTCTGTCTCGAGTGCCCCGAGTTCCAGGTTCCCTGGTTCCACGAGCGCTACTGCATGCAGCTTCAGAAGAAAAGTGAGTGAAACCGCCACCGGGGGGCACTAACGGTAAGCAAGGGTACTGACTTCAGTTTTTCTGTGTGTGAGCCAGACTGCAACACGGTCACTCCGGTCCAGCAGCAGATCCACAGCATGCTGGGAGAAGTTCTCGGTGATATCAGCTGTGCCAGAGTAGCCGTGACGACGCCGTACTTCTACACTGTTGGTAAGTGTGTTGTGATGTAAGAATGCGTCGGGAATTTAACCATGTAGCTGAGCGCCCGGGTTTCCTCCCACAGTACAAAGACATGAATGTAACCAGAGTGGCTGAAGCATGATAAATAAATAAATAAATAATGACATGTCCAGATTTCGAGTGCGTCCTGGACCGTAACCAGCAGCCGATAGCGTACAGTGAACCCAGCCGACTGCAGATCAGTGAGACAGGTCGAGTGCAGTGGGATTCCACCTCATCTAGAGACGAGAGAACAGAACTTCCTCCGGGAGCTCGACGGTACGCTGACCTGAAACACACACACACACACACTTATACTGTCTATCTGAGCTGTGGTCTGTCTGTCATCATCTCGAGTGAAGTCATTCTCAATTATAATCGGTTATAAAAACTATAAACGGGATTTTATTTCACTTTACGTTCGTCCGGCACAAATATCAGAATCATTAAAACATTAAAATGCATCATAAATAAAGTAGATGATTAGTTTGGGGGTTTAGACTGGAGACGAATTAAGTTTAAAAACGGTGTATGTGGAATTAAGTCGTGTTTTTATATTATTATAGAATGTTATAGATATTAGATATAATTTTTTCTTCATCATTATTATTGTTACTGTTGTGAATGAGTTATTTTGAAAGCGAGATGGAGAGAGACGGATCGATGGATAAACTAAGTGAGAGAGAGAAATGGGGGGAAATGAAATCCAGTCTTGCACTTTTAGCTGTAACATGTTTGTTTGTTGTTGTTGTTGTTTACTTTGTAGCATTGCGTTGGACTTCATGGATTCCAGATCGTTCTGCAAAAACTCGCCTCACATTAAAGGAGAAGTTCTGATGAGAAAGAGACACCTGGAGATGCTGGGATATCACGTCCTACAGGTGAGTTTCACTAAATATAATAATAAATATAATAATAATAAGAATAATAATAATAATAATAATAATGATGTTTATTGTTTATAAATAAAAGAATAATTAGGAGAGAAGTTTAGTTTAGAACTTTGTACTGTAACGTTCGTCTGTAGTCTAGTGTTACCTACGATTCATCCTATTTAGGGTCACAGTGACACACACCGGGGCAAATACACTAAACACCTGAACAGGTTGTCAGTCTGTTGCGGGGTACAGAGACAAACACACACACACACACACACACACACACACACACGAACAGCAAATTTTCTGTATCTTCAATAAACCTGACTGTATGTCTTTGGACTGTGGGAGGAAACCCACACAGTAGTACCCACACAATCACAGGGAGAACATGCAAACTCCACACAAGAATGCTTTATGAGAATGCGGGACTCGAACCCAAGAACTTCTTCTTGCTGTAAGGCAACTGCTTTATTTATATATATATATATATACTTTTTAACTTGGACTAATTCGACAGCTACTTACATCACAATCTGAGTAACTAAGGGGTTCGAACCCATGACGGTCTGATTCCCAGCTCAGTATATTAACTGTATCTTGTATAAGAAGAGTTGCTGTTATTAGAAACCTTTAGCTTGTAATCAGAAGGTTGCCGGTTCGATTCAAGATTCAGAGTCAACAGGTCACAGGACTAAAATGCTCATGAGCGAGGCACACAAACCTGTAACTGCTCCCCGGGCACCATGGCTAGGGCTGCTCAAAGCTCTAGGCCGTGAGTGCTCACTACTGCCCCCTAGCGTCTGTTACACTGAACAGATCAGATGAAATGAGGAGGATTAATCCTATAATAATTATATTATTATTAATTCTGGTTACTGTAAAGTTGTTGTATGTTTACAGAAAAATGAATCCATTCATAATAAATTGTTTGTTGTCCTGAAACACAGATTCCTCATTTTGAATGGAACTCGATGGAACTCTCGACTCCCGACGCCTGGAAGGAATATTTACGCAAGAAAGTTTTCGCAGATCCGTCCCGAGTCTCTTGAATCGTCAAAATCCTGATAAAACTTTTACTAATAAATAAACCGAACGATGAAGACCAAAACACCACCAGAACCCTGATAAAGAACGTACATGACATAGCTGTGATGATAAATGAAATTATATTATCATTACAGTGCTCTGAAATTAGAAGCTGTGATTTTTTTTTTCTAAATAAAAGATATTTTATTGCTCACTGAAAAAAACAATGTTTATACAATTTATTCAAAGTGTCAGCAGTGTTTCAGTTTCTTGATATAATTGTTATGACATTATTGTTACCGGAGTGTAAAATGTTCTGTCCTTTATGTGGGATACATTTTTTTGTGGGGGAGGAAAGATTTGTCGTTATATATTATTTATTATATCGAGTTTATAATTTAGGCATTTTTACAGTGTTCAGTCTCATGGACACACAGGAGGCCCCGGCTGCATAACGCATCTCTCGTATTATTCCATCCCATTGCTTTTTATCCTCTTCATACCTGTAATATCAGAAGAGTGAACAGATTAGACATGCAAAACTTTGAGACGCAGAGATTTATATTCATATATTTATTGGGGTGTTAATGGAATACAAGGCAACCGTGTTAATCAGAGCTGTTGGTATAAAGTATAAAGGATCCAGAAGCTGCGTACTGTGAGCCATCCGGCGTATAAATGTACCAAATCAATATTAATGTAGCTCATGGTCCATTATGGCGCCCCCTAATGGAAGTGTGAACACTTACTGCCAGATGTCCGTGATCTCTGATGGTGCACATTCTTTATTCTCCATCTCCACCATGGTGAAGCCGCCCATGACGTACAGAACCCCGGCAGAACTCGACACGTTTACTGAACTCCTCTCCTGGGGAAATTCTGTCCAACTCTCCCATCTGTAGATATAAACGTTTAGAAATATAACATGTACAACAGTGACGTTTCTCGCTTAAGGGTAAATGCAAGCACGAACGCAACAGAATCTTTGGAACCTTGCCGCCCCCTAGTGTCGTTGCGGTGAATCGCTATACGGTGATTACGACCTGGCTGAAATACGTCCCCGCCATAAACACTCACTTGTTGGTTCCAAAATCGTAGGCCTCGCAAGACGCTAACAATCCGTCGTCATTGACTCCGCCCACCACGATGATCTTGCCCTTGTGAATGGCGGCGCCGAACATGGAGCGCGGCGTCTTCATCGCTGCCAGCTCCTTCCACTCCGACTTCTTGTGGTTATACGCGAACATCTTGTTGATGGCTTTGCTATTTTCGTACATAAAGAAGAACAGAATTAAACGGCGATCGTGACCGTCGCGATCGTGACCTGACGAGCGGCGTTCTTACTTTTCCTCGTTTTTGCCTCCGATGCAGTACACCAGTCCGTTCTGCGACACCACACACTGACCGTGTATCCTGAGCGGCAGCTTCTTGGTCTCCGTCCATTTCATCTTCCTGTTAAAAAGGCAAACAAACGTTGGGCCTGATGGACGTGTGGAGATCAGAACGTGGATCTGATGATGGACGGTGTGCTTACTCGGTGTCGTAACACATGACTGAGTCGAGAACCTCGTCGCTCTGTAAGTCTTTACCTCCGACGGCGAATATGAGGTTCTCGAACTCCCCGAGAGCAAAGAGGCACCGGGGTGATGGCAGAGGCGGATTAGCGATCCAGTCCGAGTTAATGGGGTCCAGCTGAAGGAAAAATACCAGAGATTAGCTGATCAGACAAAGATCAACACAACAACAACAACAACAACAACATCTACAATCATAAACATAAATATTTCCCCCCACTCTCTGTTATTAAAGATTATTTACAGCTGAAACTTGTCAAAATAAAAGTGCATTAGTGCCGCGTAAACAGTAAACACAACTCAACACCGTGGTTCTCGGGTTCGATTGCTTTCTAGCCTCGGGGCTTTCTGTACGGAGTTTGCACGTTCTCCCTGTCTGCATGTCTGCATGGGTTTACTCCGGGCACTCTGGTATCCTTCCACAGTCCAAAAACATGCAGATGGGGCAAATTAAACATACAAAATTGTCCATGTGTACTTGTGTAATGAACGACCGTTTCCCGTCATGACTGTGAACCTAAATGTGTAAAACATTAACGTTAATAAATAATAAACACTGTCAGAATGACTCTAATATGAACTTTTATATGATTGTATCTGCTTTAATTGGTTATTATTGTACACTAACATGACTTTATCTGCTTCGGACGTTATGATTTTATGATGTAAGAATTTGTTGTGGGCAGACGTAAAGTCGAATAAAATGACGTATTTAAAGGGCCGTTAACAGACTTGCTGGGGCCCGGGAAGCATTAACCTCCTGAGAGCCAGACTTTCCCCTGATGTGCGTTTTTTATTTTGTCTAGTTATTTGGGATCAGTAGGACCTAACAAGCATAAAAATCTAATTTTGTCTTTGTACATGAAGCCATTTTTGGAAAAAACAATGTCCTCGTAATAATGAAACAATTTTCTAACAAAGAACAAAAGTGTTTGATTGAAAGTGTAAACATTAGAAAACATAAACAAAAGTGTGAATGTTATTGTACATAAATAAGTCACTTTTGAAAATAAAATGTGATTAATATTTTTACATGGTTCATGTTTTTGTCTGGACTGGCTGTAGAAACTTTCTAGTGGGATTGTCGCCATCTTGTGTTCAATCTATTGCGTGTTATGTTGTCATATGACCACTAGGTGGTACGGGCAGTGTGTCCATATGAGGCCAAAATTAGGTAGTAATGTCCTCATATGAGGACGCAGGGTCTCTTGAGGTTTAAGGCTCCACAAGGACTCCCGACCAATATACAAGAAATGAATAAGGTTTAATTATTGGCCCCTAACAAATCCGTTAGTTCTGCTGAAGACACCGACCACCATTGCCGTTGACAACCGTGAGTCACTCCAGATTTGTACTAATTACTTATAAATCATATTAAAGTGCTGTAAAACCTGATAACAGTAGCACTGCAGTGGTGCGTCTTTACTCTCCTCGTCCACGAAGAGTCCGCCAACCACGAAGAGCTGATTCCTCTTGGTGGCGACACAGACGTGATTCCGAGGGATCTGCTCGGCCATGGCTGCCAGCGAGCACTCGTTCTCCACGGGATCGTAGACCACAGCTGCCGTGTCGTTAACCATGAGAAGCAGATCTTTGGAGAACATCCCGAGCCTCCGGCTGTCGTTCAGGTACCCGGGTAGAGCCTCGCCGTCCTCGTTTCCCTCTCCCTTCTTTTCTGGAAGCTTTCCCGCCATGGCGTCTTTGACGGCTTTGAGTCTTTTGACGAGTTCCGGGTCGCTTTTGATCAGATCGTCCTTCTCGACTCGTTCCCTGAAGTCCTTGTCAGGGATCAGACGGAAGCGAATGTGATCGAAGGCGTCAGCGAGATGCTTCACCCGATTCTCCTTGTCCTTCCGGATCCACTTCATCACCAGCTCGAAGACGGTTTCTTCCTTCTCCACGTTCAGAGAGTCGCCGCCGATGATGGCGAACAACTCGGGAGGGTTGAACTCTAAGAAGTCTTGGTCCTTGGCCAGAGTCTCGAACCTTTCTGCGATGTAATCTCGCGCCGCCATGGCCAACCTGGGACAGTTGAGGACCAGTCCCAGTCTGAAGATGGCCAAGCAGTTTCCTAGAGAGAGTTTCTTCTGCAGGTAGTTCACGCAAACCGTGAAGACCGACGGGATCTGAAAACGATTGGCGACGGCGAGGACGTCCTGCACGTTGTCGTCTGTGATGTCGATGTCGGCGGAATAAAGATAATTTATAATGGCGTCCATGACCGATGCATCGACGTTTTCCAGCACCACTTCCGGGTTCGTGCCGCTTTTCTCTTTGCCGTCTTCTGTAAAGTAAAGATCTCGGAAGTACGGGCTGCACGCCGCCATGATGAGCCTGTGACAGGGAAGACTCCGGTCTCCGATCTTCACCACGCAGTCGATGAATCGGTTCTCCTTCAGGAGCTCCTTCAGGCCGTCCTGAAGCAGCGTGCTCTGGAAGAGCTTCAGGTCGTCCCTCATGGCGTTCTCTTCCATCTCAGAACTTGTACGCAGGATTGTCACGACGTCCGGTTCTTCCACTACTCTGGCTCGCTCGGTTCTAACAGCTCGGAGGTTAAAAACGCTGGTGCTGGTTGAACCCTGGCGCTAAATTTAGCCCCACAACACAGGCAGAAAGAATTCAGGGTGGCCAGATTAGCAAAGAGTTGAGGGCAGCTGTCAGAGACGGAATGAAGCAACTGTAGAGCGTCACCATGCCAACAACGACTGGACTAGTCATGTCCTTTTAGTCATGTTCTCCACATACAGGTGAAATTAGTTTTTAGTTTAGCTTGTAGTTGTTTGGTTTAGTTAGTATGTAAAGCTACTTTAAGGGTGACACGATGGCTTAGCCGTCAGGAGAGCATCACCATGTCAACAATGACCGGGTTATTACTCTGGTCACTACTGGGTTACAATGACCGGGTTATTACTCTGGTCACTACTGGGTTACAATGACCGGGTTATTACTCTGGTCACTACTGGGTTACAATGACCGGGTTATTACTCTGGTCACTACTGGGTTACA
>JAOTRQ010111442.1:0-19518 GCA_028565875.1 Hoplisoma paleatum | reverse complement strand
TCCAATATAAGACATACCCCGAAAATAAGACATAGTGGGGCTTTTGGGGATAAAAAGAAAGTAAGACACTGTCTTATATTCGGGGAAACACGGTATGTAATGGAAAAGACAGGACTTTTGAAAGGTTAATAGTGGCCATTGGCAAATTATGTAAGCGGAGGCAACTGGTTTGTATAGCGTTAGTAGCGATAATGAAATTATAGATTAGTATATAGTTATATATATATATATATATATATATAGTTATATTTAACAGAACATGAATGTTACGCTAATTAGTAAATGCATTGTTCCCTATAAACCTTAAAGCTGTGTCACAGACGGTAAAGTAATCCAAGTACAGAGAAACACGTTTTCCTTAATTGGAACGTGCACAGCAGTAATCAAGCTCACTATTATTAACAAAGTGCTTTGAGGGTTTGGGTGCGACTTTCAGAATGGCTACTCTCAAAAAGCTTTGAACAACAAACACACACAGAAGCCATCAAACCTATAACACACAATTCAAAGTAGATCTATTTTTTATTCGCCGTCAGGTTTTGATAAACATAAGTTTGAATTTTATAAATGTCAAAGAAAAAAAATCATAAAATATATTTGCACGTCAATGAAAAGTAGAATCTCTACTTTGAAGATGAAAGACCATCGCATCCACAAAGCTGTCTGAAATTACTTTACAGGATGTCGTTACCTCAGAGAAGAATTAAAATAAGAACACTGAAATATTAATCACTTAAATAGGCTAAAAAAATCTAAATTCCTTACAAAAAATTACAACCGGTTCTTTATATCTCCGACAAAGAATCTTTCAAATTTAATCAAGAAGAGTGGCTTTGTTATGAAAAACAACTATGATCAAAAGCAATAGAGCTAGAGTTTTCATCCTTTGGGGTGCGAGTACCTGTCCCAGTGTGACATTATTAATTCTTTAGCAAAATTTAAGCAAGACTAACAGGAAAGATAAATCAGTGAAACAAACAATTGTTGTTTCAGTCGAAGACTGCAGTAGCAAGGCTGTCCATTTCTAAACCACCAATGCCACAATACACTGGCCAGTAAGTCATCTACAAAAAAAGAATCATCGTTCATTCAGTAAGACAATCCTAAAGGTGAGGGCGGAAAGACTTCATTCAGTAAACTAGAAACATGGTAGCCGCAGTCGAGGATGTAGTTTTCGTGAACTGTAGTGTAGAAAGTGTGGTCAGTTTAAGTTTAACTGCTTTTGATTGACGTTATTAGAGATGTTGGCGCTTGTGCCACCTCGCCCTGTTGCTTTAAATGACAAGATGGTAATCGCTAAGTAGTGAAACGTGATGCCATTACTGTAATAACCTGACGTATAATGCAAGACATTTATACTTATTTGAAACACAAACACCAATTGTCTCTCACTCTGTCCGAAAGTCATCCGAATAACTCGTCTCAGTAGTAGTGTGAGGTCATACACATACACATTGCGAGGTCTGCGACCATGAAGTGGATCCAAAATCTTGTATTTACAAGATTTAATTACGTCTTAGCACACAGTAGTGGACTAGCAATTGATTGACATCAATGGTTCTCTTGCCCAACAAATTATCAGCCAGCTTTTGTTTTTATAATAATTAATTAGGTTTTATTTGCTTTTGATTACCCCCTACTTTTTTATACAAAGCAGTAACCTCCACTTCTGTTTCTGGCAAACGCTACCGTGTTTCCCCGATAATATGACACCCCCGATTGTAAGACGTATCGGGGTTTTCAGGGGGGTCGGCTAATATAAGCCGTGCCCCGAAAGTAAGACACATGTCGGGGAAACACGGGGTATTGCCGCCTCCCTCTCATCTAGCTGCGCGCCGCCTCCTGCCCACTTCCGCGCCGCTGTTTTGTGGTGAATACAATACTGTTCAGGTTGTTAATAAATGTTAATTTTATGGTTAAAACAAAATATTCGACATTTTTTTCCAATATAAGACATACCCCGAAAGTAAGACATAGTGTGGCTTTTGGGGATAAAAAGAAAGTAAGACGCTGTATTAGACGCTTATATTCGGGGAAACATGGTAGGACCTTACAGCGGAACTATTACAAGAAAATGTTGCCAGTGAGGTGACTGATGCAGAAGATGCCACCGAGAAACGGTCTAACTAAATAAGATCTACAGTATCAATAAAGCTATATAGTTATAGGGTAATACTTTATGCCATTAAAAAAAAAGAAACATGTAGCTATTGGTTATTAGTTTAACCAAACAGGCAGCGTTTGGGAACGTAGGAAAAACAGCGTTAGTGTTTCGAGTCAGCGTTGATTTTACAAGCGGTATAGCATCCAAAAAAAAATGAAGCACCTACCCCTGAGATGTCCGCCACTCTGTGAATGGGCACCTCTTTCTTGCTGTGAAGTCCTTTTCCATTCTTGATAGCCCTGCAATGATTCAAGCAGCATTATGACTGGTTATCAAGGGCACTAAAACGAGCGTGCACGGAAAACAAATGGAGCTTTGCTTTAGATCATAAAGCCGATAAAAACAACATTGCAGGCCTGACCTGAGAAATCAACACTTAAACAGGACAGCCGGCTGCACGGCCCCACTTACACAGCAAGCTGCTGGGGGCATAAATGTCTTCGGCTGTTTCTTATGGCCGAAGCAGATGCGGTCGCTCTCCACTCCGAGGTATCATAAAGCGGCATTAGCACAGCCTATTATAAAGGAACTGTGTATATCAGGACAAAACAGCAGCAGGCATTAATGTTCCAGGAGGAAAAACTAGGCCTCTGTAAAATGCTCTCAAGTCCGAGTGCTATAGCCTTCTAGATTAGAAAGAGGCTTTAGAGAACGAGTTACACGACTTTGGACTCTTTAGGACAAATGAAACTGGTTCTAAAAGGCTTCGTCTTACCATATACATTTAACTTGTATGGAAATCTAAGTGAAAGATCGAGCCTAGAATGGTGATTTCTCCGAGGGTGCAGGTTAGCTCATCTAAACCTGGCTGAGGTGGGAATAGTACAGACCAAAGAATTTGGAAATAAAATGGAAGAAAGAAGAACGATGTTCATGCTCGAGAGAGTAAGATATTGTATATAAAATGTGGCAGCAGCACAAAACCTAATCACATTCACTGTTCGACGCAATTACACAAACTCACGTTGCAGTCTTGCTTAAATATGCATTGACTTTTATTCAATTGCAGACAGTACAAACCATAAATGTTTTAGATTTTGTCTGCTCAACTTCATTTCAATTGTATACCTTAATTACTTTATTTCAGGCCCGTGACATATTTTTTAAATAAGTTGGAGTATGGGCAATTTAGCCTGTCAATGTCTGTGATCGAGCTGCAAGACATCACCTAAAATAATCCAGAAGAGCCAAATAAAAGCATCATTAACATCTAAAAAGAAAAGAAAGCTACAGTGGGCTAAAGAAAAGCAATCATGGACTGTGGATGACTGGATGAAAGTAATATTAAGTGATGAATCGTGAATCTACATTGAGCAAGGTGTTGATGAAGGAACTTGTTTTCCAGTCATTTATGATATGTGGCTGCATGTCATATAGAGGAACTGGGAGGATAATTACTATTTAGGTTCGATTTAGGTGATTTTCTGTTTTATGCACAAAGTAATTCTACACAGCCTAGAGAACATTTTCAGAAAACTTTAATACTTATCGGCCATAACAAAGATCTGGTAAATTATAAACTCTGAAAAAGGAGTTTTTCAAACTTCTATTTAAAAACAACCAATTTGAACACTATCATTTGATATGTGACACACGGTCACACAAAATTATCAAATACCCACTTTTCAAGTGACTTATGACACATTTATAGAAGAATTCCATTTCTTATGACAAGTTATGACACCCCAAAATGAATGGAGCTACTCACATAAACCAAGTGCTACCCAACTAAAGCTAAACGTTTACTTCCTCTAGTTGATCTGACATGATTGTCGTTGGTTTGCATCGAAGTTAAGGACCGTATCCATTTTATAATGATAGAAAATCAATTCCTAAACTGAAAAACACCAAAATCAGTGTTTTTTTGCACATAAAGGCATTTAAAAGACGTTAGAAATAAATGTTTACAAAGCTTTAGTTTATCATTTGTCATGTAAGAAATCAAATTTCAAAAATCAAATCCTAAATCAAATTCTGTGTATGAGCGATTATTTACTGCAATAAAGTCAAATTGCATCATGTTTACATATTGCTCACTTTGTTTACTTTAACTCTCATAATTAGATCTGGTGACTTTAGCCATTACTTCAAGGGCGTGGTCAAAATTGTTGAATTTTACATGGCGATTTGAACAATTGTTTTATTCCTTCAGCTGAAAGGATAATTGGTTACGACATTTTTCATTATAATAATGCATCATGCCATTAGGCAATAGGCATGGAAAAACATTCCTTCAAGAAAGACATGATGCCAATGCCACGTCCTGCAAACAGTATAGATCTAAATCCAGTAGAAAATCTCTTAATCTAAAATCCAATCAAATGTTGTGGCGCATCTCAATGTATACATTTCCTTAAGTAAATTAAAGAATTGAAAAAGAGAAGTGATTCCATTATTTTTGTCAGGGATTGTATTAATGTAAAAGGTCTAAACAAGGATATTCCATCATGGTTTGGTATAAAAGCAGCATCAGATGATTGGTTGTCGTTACAGCGATACAACCTAACCACTGAGATTGTTTGGCTCATTTGATGAGGACAGGAACAGATCAACAGAAGAGCCACTGTGGCTCGAATCGCAGGTGACTTCAACAATGGTGACTGCTAGCCACAATGCCAGGATGACACCATTAACCATTAGTTAAACTGTTGGTAAATCTTAACACTGGGTTTCGTCTGCCTCCTTCAAAAATCTAGAGCAAACCATTTCAACATTAAAGCAGTTTTCACAATCTACTAGCTAAACGGTCATTATTTTCAGCAAACATTATGAATAATGTAAAGCAAAGCTCAGAAACCCTAATAGTTTTCACTAAATGCTGCCCTCATTACAGATTACCAGCATACTGAACAGCTGGCGACCATGTTAGTTGGCATCAATGGCGTAAAAGGCCGGACAAAACAGACTGTTTTCCATTGCTCAGGGCTTCCTGGTTTAGTGCTCTGAAGCCAAAGATGTGCCTTTGTGGATTATCCCTTGACACAGAAAGTTTGCAATTGGTAGTGTTGCCATAAACTCAAACATGACAATGTCAGAGCGGCTCAGTTATTTTCAGGGCTTTTATTCTGCCCAATATATATATATATATATATTTTAGATATTATATTGTTTATTGTATTGCTTTGCACTCTGTGTTCCATGGTGCACTCTGTTCTATGTTTCAGTTTAATATGCACTTATTTGTAGCTGAAATGAAAATAAAACCTCTCTGACTCAAGAAGTTTGTTTATTTTAGCTAAATTTCCCCACAGTACAGCACACACTGACAAGAATTCAACGAACCTGACCTGTTGATGTTTACTTTTGACATGTTTATGGTTCGAGATGGATGGGTTTTGGGGATGATTGTGTTCGGACTGTATTGTCAATTTACTCCAGCACACTTAATATAGACAAATCAGCACTCATATATTAAGCGAGAGTATTTTGTAGCATCCTCTTCTGATTTCTTTCCTAAATGATGTGCTTTCTAGTTTTCGAGCCATGTTTACAAGTAAGTTTTGTCAGTTCTTTCAGTGTTTCCTATTATTTAATTCTGATGTAGAGATGTTCTTTAAACCACTAAAGCATGCACTGACGTATGTATATCAATTGCATAACAAGCAATGTTGGAAGAGTGCCCCACATGTCCTTCAGTGTCCATTTAGAGCCTTTTCACACACTGACTGGCTTCTACTCATTGTTCTTTTCCTACACATACGTCATAGCCTATAAAAGCCTTTCCGATATGTGCAGATGAAAATGCTTAACCAATTACACTTTGTGTCAGAGCTAACCAAACACCATAGAAAAAAGTGTGGCTGAACAAATTAAGGCACCGTACTCTAAAAGGGCACAAACGAAGGGTTTAGAGGACTTGTGTAGTCTTACCGTGCTTCTGCAGCCAGCAGTTCATCATAGTGAGAAGACCTCTGATCATCATCTTGACGGTATCTGATAACTGTAGCCAGACCTTTGCTGACCAAAGCCTCTGCAATATTTCTATAAAAAGAAACAAAATATAACCATGAATTTGACTATAATAAAAAGAAAAAAATAGCAATTATAAGCAGGCTCAGATGAGAGGTCATCTTATTGTTAAACATGATCAGAAAAAAACATAGCAAAGGCTGTCTCCATAGTACGTTGGTGTTGCCAATTTTCAATACTAGGCACAACTACAATTATAACTTTGTTGAGTCGGAGATATAATTGTTCAATGTAAAAAGGAAGTCAATTGTGTGAGTTAATTGAACTAGAAGTTATACCATAGCTTTTTCTTTTTCATAGTGACTAAATGTCCAGTCTGTGCGGACTTGGTGGCTCAAAGCCAGAGACAGCAGTCCAACATGACACAGCGAGAACAAACACATCTTTGTTGAACAAGGTCGATGTCAAAGTCTTGCTTAAAACAGGACTGACAATCGTTGAGTCGTTTATATTAAAATAAAACATTAAAAGACAGAATAATGCGGATTCAAAAACCATTTGAATCAGTTATATAAATTGTAAACCGCCAATGAGACTTCAAGACGTGAGGGGTAACCTCTTTTTCCCGGCACTGCATATTAACTCACAATCAGCTTTAATCTCTTATTGTTGACAAGCAATTTCCGACACTTAAGGT
Organism: Hoplisoma paleatum; assembly: GCA_028565875.1. Taxonomy (NCBI): domain Eukaryota; kingdom Metazoa; phylum Chordata; class Actinopteri; order Siluriformes; family Callichthyidae; genus Hoplisoma; species Hoplisoma paleatum. The sequence continues at coordinate 12,748 of JAOTRQ010111442.1, read as the reverse complement.
GTGTCCCAAATCAAGCACTTGCACACATCATATCGACAGGGTGTCCAAGTAAAAACAAAAAATATAACCCTGCTGATTTTGCACTTCATACAAGTGAAACAATGGACACAACGGATTCTACACCACTGGCATTGTACTAGGCTGTATATAAAAAGGTTCTTGTGTTTGTACAGCGCCTCTTACTAGGGCTCTGGTACTTTGGACCAAACCCGGAGATGCCTTAAACAGCTGCAGAGTCTATTTGGATGTATTTTGACGTGGGTTTCGCAAAGAAGAGGGCAAAAATAGGCAGACACGTAATGTGTAGTCAAAACTTTCTGCTTTACTGCAGAAAAAAATAACGACTATATAGGGGAAAGACAGACAGTTGTACATAATAAACAAAAGCAAGACATTGCACATGTAAATAGGTATCACAAAGATAGGCATGCTGCCAAACAAGGTCTTAAAACTTAGTCCCCGACTGAGATAACGTTTTGGCCTGAGTATAAGCCGCACTCGAATCTAAGCCACACCCTTAATTTTGAGAAAGATTCAGAAAAAAATCTATAAAAATTGAGAGAATAAAACTTGATCTAGTACCTATTCTCTTTGGGCTGGTGTGGCGTATACTGGGCTCAAAGCTCACGCGCAAGGCGTTGCTTCCAGAACTTTGGTGTAAGGCAGGCGGTGCCGAGGGCGCCCTCGGTAGAAACGGAGACACGGAATGGCCACAGGAGGTTGCGTTGGCTGGGTCGGTATGCGATGATAATAAACCCAATAACGACTTATTCAAACATCCAAACATGAGCGTCATTGTTGCATCATAACATGTTGTGTTATAAATGTGCGCTAGATTTGAAGTTTCTGTTACAACTAAAATAATTATCGGCCGTGCAAATAAGCCGCACCCCATTTTTTATGTTCAAAATTTTGGGAAGAAAAGTGCGGCTTATACTCTGGACAATACGGTATATGCTATATAAGAGGCAGTAAAATTGACTCATTAATAGCAGCCACTGCAGAGACTTATTTACAGCTTCATCTATGTCTGTAGTGTAGTAAAATCATTTATTAGTAGATGATAAACAAAAGTAAATAAAAGCATTAAAATTCACTGGATAAACAAATACTGGTGGAAATTTTTTTATCATCAACACTTGGACACTGACTATAGGTCACTGTCAACTATTTGGACAGTGTGTCGGTGTTCTTAAGACACTTCACACATCCAGTCACTTTCTTTTATTCTCTTTTTATAAACTTCAGCGTACCAATTTTTACACTTAAATTATTTACATTTCAAAATATATTTTCATTTAATGTGGGTAAAACGGTATCCGATAGGTATAAACCTTAAAGAAAGATTTTCCCTTAGTTAAGTGTGTGAGGAAAATCATGACTGTAGAAGCTGCTGACATCTACTAATAAGAAGCCTGATTTTTAAAATTATTATACTGAATGAATATAATCCTAGATACAATTGTTGTTAAGAGTACCACATTAACATCTAGGCAACATTTTTTTGTATTTTTCTAAATTATAAAACCAGTAGAAACTAGGCTAGTTGCCCACTACCGATAAAAAACTGTAATTTATTATTGTAATGTATTACTGCAATGTCAGGCTATCAGAGGTAAACTGTTATAGCTACAGATTATTTATTGTGTTTTCGTCACTTTTATCGATATGTCGAGTTTTTTTTTCTTAGAAAAGGTTGCACGAGAACAAATCTTTGTATTAAAGTAAAGCTTAATTTTGGGAGTCTTTATTCTGCTTTAGATCCTGAGGTGGTGTTTAATATACACAGAGAAATTGAACAAATTAGAGATGATTTAAGAAATTGATCAAAGAGGGGACTGTTACGATTTATACAACTCGCCACAAATACTTTGGTTATGAGTTTTGTAATCTATTGTCTTAAACCTGTTGGTTTGCCTCCATGAAAATGGAGACACTTCACAGATTACAGGAGCCGTCTCTATTCACATGGAAACACATCGTCTCACCAAATGTCACTTCACAAGTTCAGGAGAGGGGGCACTTTCTTCACATGATTGCCTCTTTGTTCTCAATGTAAATATCTGGCCATTTTGTCTTATCCTCTAAATGTATATTGACCACAGCCATATGTCTGCCTTGAGAGTATAAAAGAACTGCACCCGTGTAATAAACTCAGAGCTGACTTGGATCGACTGCACCGCGTGTCCATTTAATTAAGTTCTCATGCACATAATCGGACATAAGAAGTGCTGGGGCAAACTTACAGCTAGGTGGCGCTCTAAATACACTTTAGGTCCGGCCATAAGTAAAATATAGGAACAACTCTTTTAGTAAAAAGCGCGTCTGCATGGAAACTACGCTACCTTTATTCTGATGTGCAGATACATGATGTGTGAGCACACAAAGAAAAAGGGGAATGAGATTCTGCCAAGGAGTGAAATTGACATCACCGACACCGGAGGACTTGTGTATAGGACACCTCCCAATAGACTGGAAACTTGCCGTAGCAAAAAATGTGCCGTTCCACTGTATGGCTCAAGTGTGTGGTGAGGTCAAGTTCATCTTCTACCTCGCCAGTATTTTCATTTATTGAGTGCGGGCCTATCCCTTATAAGCTCATCACAGGTCTTCCTTTTTACTAAAAAAAAAAAAAAAAAAATCACCTAGACATGTGATCATCTTCTCCAAAATATGTCCAAAAACGTCACAATATCCTTAAAATCAAAAATTGTTTTAAATCTTTTTTTTTCAAGGTAAAATTATTATCCAAAGGTTTTCCACTAAAACACCCTTTAAAAAATTAAACCATATTTATACAACACACCACTTTAAAAGAAAGTTTCTTAGCACTAATTAATGGATACAAGTGTCAAAACACATTAATTAGTTAAGATTCCTTTGTTTAATTAAAAATAAAATACTACGGTAAACATGCCAAGAAAACATCCAGGCAGGTAAATAAAGAACAAGAAAGTTACGGCTAAATAGAATGCTTGGTTATTATTGTATTTTGTTTTTGACTTTGGTTCAGTGTTCTAATAATCAGAAGCTTCGAGGTAATGCAGATAATAATCAGAAGGTTGACTGATTAAACGCTGCGTCTGCACAGTAGTTGCTATTGGGCTCTTAAGAAAACCCTTTAACCTTCAGAGGCAGACTATACTGTTACCGTAATGCGAACTGCTTTGAATAAAAGTATCTGATACGCTGAACCATGGACAATTATGATCAGATGTTAGACATTTGTCCAAGATCCTGGAATTGTGACAACCCAGGCAGTTGATAAATATGACCAAATGTTAATTACACAATGCTGAAACTAACTTATTTTCAACAACGTGCATTAATTAGTCATCACTAATTAGATCAAACATCAGGAAAAAATGACCACTTTCTATAAATGCAACATTAGTGATGACCATTAGAAGCTATTTAAAGCTAGAACATGGTATGCGTGTCTCCATTCACAAAGACGTTCCAACCACTGTATTAAACACAAGTGCAAAGAGCACCAGTCATAATAAGCAGGCTACATGGCCGTACGACTCAGCCCGGCGGATATGTGTGCCACCTGTTACCCACGCTCGCTAGGGCATGCTGGGTAATCAGTTTAGCCTCAAGTGATGAATGTCCTCACTCTACTGCATCACAGTCGCACGTAGGCTAATGAGAGAGCGAGAGTTTTGGATCTGACTGAAGCACAGCAAGATACCGGTCATTGAAGGTTTGGAACAGATGTGGGTTCGATTCATCTCTTTTCCACCTTGGAAAGCAGGACGAGGTACAAAGATGATATTTTGAGATGGGCTGGAGTTTTAATGGGTGGCTGCAATGATGGCACGATTTTACACAAAAAAATAAAGTATGAACTAGATAAAAAATAGTGCACAAAGCGTACGGGGACCAGTATTCATTGATTATTCAACATGACTGTTAGTCTTAAGCGTTAGTTCCACATGATTATTGTTTTACCAGTAGAACATTTGGCTGAATTGATAAACTACAGATAATCAAATAAAACAATCCATTTTAAATGAAGGAAACACGAGAAGTGTTACAGGAAGCAAGTTCAAAAATGCACTTTAACAAGCAGTGAGAACGATTCAAGTGTGTGTGTGCTGAACTGTAAAAGTAATGAGGAATAAAAAAATGAGTGGTGTGAATTCGGCTACACGACCTGCATAAAAATTGGTTTTGTTTTTGCCGTGCTTCTTTCGTTTTGTGGAAAATAGGAAGGTGGGGAAACCTGCACGCAATGCAATTAAGATGTGACTATTCGCATGTATCTAGTTGATCAGAATGGTGTGTGAAAGTTCATTAGCATTATTTTTGTATAAGTAATACTGATGGAGTTTGAAACACTCTGGTAGAGTTTCAGTTCAGTTCTGGTGGATTGTGTTTTCTATGGCACAAAGTGCCAGATTTGGATTAGAAGTAGATTTCAATGGCTGAATTCTTCATTAATTCACTAAAATATGCTGCTACACTTGAAATCTGTAAGATGTACAGCAGTGCGTCTGGCCTCTTTATGTCTTCGTATTATATCTTCAGTGTTAATTGAGATTTTCACAAAAGATGCAATGACAAAGATTTTGTTCATTAAAATTCACTCTAAATACGACTTTTAAAGAGCAAGACAGCCTTTTGTTATTCGTGCTCTGTATTTATTCTGTGTACATTTTAATTGCACAGCTGCAAGTCTTTTGTATTGCAAAAAAAACTATTGTTTTAGTTGAGCGTTATAATGTAATATATGCCAACAGTTTAGTTTTTAGCAATTTCTTGTGCTCATCTACAGCTGAATGTTAATAAAAGTGTATGTATAAAATATGGAACATGGAGCTTTTTTAGTTTTTACCCATAAAAGTTAAACACCTAGTTAAATTTTTTTAGAATACTTTTCCACCATGGTGCTTTTTACACACCGATTCCTCCACATTTAACCCAATCCGTGTAGTGAAACACACTAGAAAACAGCAGTGAGCACACACACATCAGCTGGCAATGGCATTCAAAACCTACATAAAGTTGCCAAGTTTGGGGTTATTGATTGCACTTTTATTTAGGAGGTAGGTCCATTCATTAGATAGATATAATTTTGTGGTTTTAAATCACATTGTGAATACAATATAATGAACCGTATAAAATGATGTGTATCAATACATGGGGCAGTCGTTGCCTGATGGGTGGTTATCTGGACTTGTGATTGGTAGGTTGCCGGTCCTATTTCAAGAGCAGACAAGTCATACCAAACCTCTAACTGCTCCCCAGGCACAACGTCGTATGTAAAGGTGTTTTTACTGCACGGATAAAGTAAAATGTGGAGGAATAACTCCTTTGTAAAACTGCAGAGGTTTAAAAAAAGATTATAGATTCTCAATACAGCAAAACACAGTAACAACTAGTCTGTATTGGTTTACTATTTGTGGTACTTTGTGTAACTTGCATACTATGTTTACTGTATGCATGCATATATAATATGTTTTCTTTACCTGTATTATTAATAGTAATAAATATTAAAACATCAGGATCAGGTCTTTGGTCATTTTTGGCTCTTCTAGTCGCTGTGTCTTATTTCCTCAACACAGCCCTGATAGAAAAACCAGGTCAAATTAAACAGTTTAGTGATTTTGTGAAACGGTGCGAATCTCATCTGTCTATGTCAAAGCGTTTTTTTCTCTGTGGCCTCTCAGTAGCGGTGCTTTGAAGAGCTCTGCGGCAAACAGGGTCGAAGTTCAGATTGAACTCTGGGTGAATCAGAAAAGCATCAAAGCTGAATATGATGTAGCAGCACCTCGCCCTATAGGAAACGATGGCAGAGCCAGAGGACGGCTTTATCAAAACGGCCGTGGTTGGTTTCTCTCGTCACCTGAATGAAGCTCAAAATGATTTTCCACATGCAAATATTGAAATGATCCAAAATGAAAATCTGGGGTGTGTAATGAGCAGACACACAAGCATGTTTGAAGACGTATTGGACACATCAATAGAGACCTTCATGTCCCCTTCAACCAAAGACTAATAGCATTGAATGTCTTGATTGCCAAGTGGCTGTTTTATGAGCTAAATCTTTCATATGCGTGCACTATGTGAGTATGAAACATTGGTTATGGCAATAAAACATCATCCACTGTTGAAAAGGTGTATAGATCAGAAGTCCTTGGGGAGCCACATGTGCTACCAGATCATGAGTGGAACTTGTAAAACCACCAATAAAACTACAATGAAGAAAGTGATTTTAATAAAAGGCTCAGTAAGCATATGAGCAGTTATGAATTTGAAGCACATATATTGATCGTGTAGAAAAGTTTCGAGAGTTGGTTATGAGAAAGTGATAAGAAAGCTCCACTTCGATGACACGACCAAATTAAACTTCATCCGACTGACGCGGCTTCACATCGAATCCATTACACATTGCATTAAAAGTGCTGCCTCAGCAGAACCCGACCCCGCGCCGAAAACTGTACTTACATTCCTCCGATGGTGACTGTGGCACAGGTCCTCTCCGGGAAAGCAGGCAGCGGGCCGGTTTCTGCCCCAGTGGTGGCGGCTCTGATGTAATCAACGGTGACATTGACCTAAGAGAACAGGGAACTTAGTCAGTCAAAAAAAAGAATGCTACTTCAAGCAGCCAAAAGCCTCTTATGAGCCCTGCTCTGGAGATATAGTGACCACTAAAACCCACATGAAGACCCCGAAACATGCTAGCGCCTGGCTGATTTATGGTGGTGCGTTAAATTGGACAGAATTATGCCTCGAGAAAGCAACACAACATCTAAAATTTATATTTTTGCAAGGGACTACAAATCAAGTTAAGGGCTGATGGATTAAAAAACAACACAAACTGAGAAAGAAAGACATCCAGTATTTCACTATGATACAGGATGAATGACTTGTATGGTCAAGTCTAATGAAAATCTAAGATAGTCATGACTATGGGCTAGTCTTTCCAAGGTCAGTCTCAGCATGTGTAAATCATGTCCAACCAGGTTGTAGATCTCCCCTGAGGAGGACCTATCAACCACTAGGACTGTTCATCGTGAGTGTTCACCCAAGACGGAACTATTGCACAAGGACTGTTGTTCAAAAGGTGGAGAAAGGTGCTACTCATGATGGTGCAAACTGCACTGGATGAAAAAAAACCTTGCTCATCAGGGTGCGGCTCTCCATCCACATAGCTGATCGGATCAACTTTTCTTGTGTTTGTTTTAAGCTCTTCACGAATGAGCCAACGCATCACACAGCTCCTAGATCACAATTATGGTTGTTGGCTGGCTAACATGAACACGTGGATGGTTAAATGATTCCTTTAAAAGACAGTTTAGACTAGTGAGTCGAGCTTTGGATTATCAACTGGAAGACAAAGGTTTGAACCCATACATTACACAATCACTATTGGGTCCTTGAGCAAAACCATTGACCCTGATTCTCCAGGGGTGTTGTACGATGGCCAACACTGTGTTCTGATGCCAATTTTCATTCGAGTTGGGATATGCAAAGAAAGGATTTCACTCTACGGTACACATCTGAAAGTGTGTATGACAAATAATGGCTTCTTCTTCTTTCACTACCACAATTGCAGTCTGATCAGAAACATCTGCACAGACAATGGAAAGCAGAACATGTGTGGTTTAGTCCTTCATGATCAAGCTAGAAATCTGCAGCTGTACATGAGATTATTGAGTAACCGGACTGAACTAGTCCAAGATAAAGAGGGCGAATCCTAATTGAAAAATATTGTCAGTATAGCAGGATACCATCGATGATGCTGGCAGACAACGCTAACGAACGATGTAACAAAAAACTCGACAGTACCATCGTGTTTAATGTGCACTTATTATGATTGCATGGCTCTGTGCCAAATCAAATATGTGGCTGAATGATCTGTTGTGTTGAACCGTACCGGGGGCAGCTTAATGGGATCATCAGTGAACTGTCTGGATTTACTAATTATAGTTAACATAAGATCACTCAAGGCAGCAACGTGAGCTTCGAGAAAAGAACCCAAGTGAAACCATCAGTGCCGCGGAACGGGTTACTGGAGACAGTAATAAAGCATTCATTTATTAGACTGAAGTCTAAACAAACGACTTCTGTGTCAAAATTCATCCCCATCTGTGTTTCAGAGAGGCCTCCCCTAGAAGAATCTCCCACAGGGAACACACTACCTCCTGTCCTTTCTCATTAAGGCTGAGCATAACCCTCTTCATTTCACCTGCAGTCCTGTGGGTGAGCACTTATGAATGTCATACAGTTGCGCATACACAGTACACTTTTTTATATTTCCTTTGTATACGAGAATAAACGCCATTGAACAAATTATTTGGTGTGGACGCAATAGCAAGATTATCAATAAAACAAATCATTGATTATTAAGCAAGAATCAGCAGAGTTCAATCCTTTGACAAAAAGAGCTAACTGATGGGTAACGAAGTAATACCCAGTTTATACAGTTCCTTAAAACAGAAGACTTCCACAATCACCTGACCTAAGTTGGACTGCATGAAGTTTATTGAGAGACGACAAATATTAAGACCAAGTGCAATGTGCAAAGCTGTCATCAAAACAAAAAGGAGCTACTTGCTGAATGAAAAATATAAAACCTAGTTTTATTTCCCTTTTTCCCTTTTGAACAAACCATACGCTCTGCAAAAATGACCACTTGCTAGATCTTTTAAAAACTGCTACTGTCCACAGACTCGAGGCACGAGATACTAAACCACCAGCACCTTACCAGATCCTGGTTGGGGGGGGGGGAGACACACACTACTTAAACCACCATACAGATGGAATCAGAGAGTGAAAATAATGCCAGGACTCAAGTTCTCATGCTCGCTTTATTTGTTTCAGGACCTCCTGAAACAAAGCTCCCTTCTTTTTCTTCATGTCAAAAAAACATACAATACTTGAAACTGCTTTTTTTCCAATTGCATTGAAAGAAAGCAGCACAAGTTATACTTTTAGCTGTAGCTCTAGTCATTAATTCTCTGTGAGCGAGCCATATTAACTGTAATTCTGTATTCATGCATTATTAACAATTTGATTTGATATCCTGCACATTAAGTGGCTTTCCATCTAAAAGTTTTATGAGTTTAATATGCTTTTATGAAAATTCGGCAGCAAATATGTGAAAAGCGTCACTTTGTCAACTACAGTTTGGTGGAAAAACTGAGATTACATTTATATTTTGAAATACAATACACAAACGTGTGACTGACTCAGAAGAATTGCCTGAACCCATTCAGTTCACTGACTGACTCGTGTTAACCTGGTTTCTTAAACTGAATCAGAATCACGACACTAGCACAAATGCACATAAGCGAGGAGCCATGCATGTACGTCTCCCAATCTCACACTGTACCCACTCCAGAATACGGACAAAATGATCGAACCGTTTTCTTAGAAACACAAGTATAAATGAACATTTAGAGCTTGATACGTAGTCACACAACTCGTTTCTATCTACTTTTCCAGCTTTTCAGTGATGTTATATCCAAACGTTTCTACCTCATTCAAGCCTGAAAACGTTATTTTTTGCAATATTTGGGAGCTTCATCTATGTTTTTTTACGCGCATTTATTTCTGCGCATTATTTACGCGAATATTTCTTCCCAAACAAGTGAAGCTACAAAGTGTTGTAGCTACAAAGAAAAGAAAACTCAATTAAATCCTCTTAGAATCTAACCTTAAATGTGCCACGAGTAAAGCCCATAATCAAGTGTTCACAATTGTTTGATCAGCTAGTACAACATGGACTTTATTAGGAAAGACTAGAGGTACAGAGCTTGCCCCGACATCAATTAACACTTTTCATGACCTCAAACATATGAATGAAGCGGGTCCTAAACACTTGTCACAAAGACACAAGAAGAGGCTGGGGGGTGTATCTGCGTCAGTACAAAAGTGTTTTGGATTTTGCACCACTGGGCAGATATAATGAGCTTGGGCAGATGCTGCAAAAAAAACAAAGATGAAAAAGAGCAGTGGGAGATCTGTTCTCATTTCATTTGTAGTGCTAAAATTTGATGTGCATTAAATTGCTATGAATAAGTAGACATGCACACACAGGTGTCACTTTGAAAAAACGATTCTTCCTTTGTGTATCAGTCCCCTGCACGATTGGTGGAGGAATACATGAAGAGCAGTGTAGAGGTGTTAAATTTCTAGCCTTTTACTTTTAGCTGTGAATCAACTTTATAATGAAAACCAAGTGCAACCAGCGGATGGTCAGCATCCTAATGTCTTACAAAACATTGCATTTGATTGGTCTCATCCGAACCGAAAATATAATGCCTTGGCTGCGCTTTCCTCTACCTCCATGAAAGATGAAGATTACTACTGAACATGGCTGATTCACAATTTCTGCTCTCCTGAGCTCAGTTGTCTAGCGCGAGCAGGTTTAAGTCCTTCACTCACTGAAGTACATTTTTCACTCCAGTGAACCTGCGCCAATAATAAGCTATTAGATATACGAATATCTTACATTTGACTGTTGAACCATGCCATTACATTTAGCCGAGAATTTAAATTCATACATATTACATCTCAATGGTCTGAAGAGATAATGTTATTCTGTGAACAACGTTCTGGATGATTCTGCTAGCAAGAACGATGTGTAATAAACTCCCAGAGCGCAAAAGCTCATACTTCAAGATATCAGCTAATAACAAACGCATTTGTTACAGCATATGATGGCTCCAAATGTTTTTGATACAAAACGATTTGAAATATTTTAAATAGCAACATGCATGAGTGTTTTTTATTAATGTCAAAGTTAATGGGTAAAAATGATTACACACAATGTGTAAATAAAAATTGTACAAAAAGGAGCACTGAGCTGTTACGAGAGATTGTGGTTATTAAAAGTCACAGTAGGTGGACACCTCTATCAGATACAGTCAATCATGTCTGAGCATAGTCAAACCAGCTGATAGGACTCAAAATCTTCATTTAGAGAGCTCATTTACCACTGCACATAAGTCAGCAACATCTTTTCATAAGAGTTTAAAATGTACCTCAAACTTGTTCTTGCATTATTTAAGCTAAATGCCCATTTTAAAATGCGCCGTTGTAAAACTAAAAATACTTTTTGCACCACCGTGCATTTAACTCAATCCTTATGGCGAAACACATTTACAACCGCTAACAAAAACTAAATAGGGGGCAGCAGTGAGCACAAGTGCCCGGCACGGTGGGCAGCCTTATCAACGATATATGGGATACAGTTAGTGGTTTGGTGCTTTGGCCAAGGGCACTTCAGTCGGGACCTGTCAACTCTCGTGTTTTCCAAACACCAGAACACAGTTTAAAAAAGATAAAGTATTTTTGTTTAAACACAGATATAAAATTATGTTATACAAATGAAATATTTCAAGACAACAGTTGGAAAGACTTTGAACACAAGAGCCAAGTCATACTGAAATAGCATTAAGGTATCCAATAACAGGACAGATTAAGACTGGTGTAAAATACAGTGCTTTATGGGTAACTACATATCTATCCACTTCATATGTCAAATAATTTGTGTCGAATCAACATTTTCCTTTCATAATTATGAAACAAGGCATTACATGAACCATGAAGAAATGAACAACACAACGCTAGTGGTCGTCACGTTACTGTGGATTCTGTTTTTGTTTCTTCACCAGCTTTGGCAACGAGAAAGAAAGTTCGTTGCTGCTCGATATTGATCAACGAATCATTTTAAATGTTGGATCATAATCAAAAGATCGTAAACATCAAAGCACCGCCATATGCACAGAAGAAAAACATTATTCTGTACAAATGACCATCGAAAAATTTGTACGAAAAAAAATCGAAAAGTACGTCAAGAGACGCACAGGCTTTTAGGTCCTGTGGAAGGGCTTCACGTCGATGCACACGTACTAGTTCGATTTGACAGGAGTATAAATTGGCTTTATACAAAAGGCTCTATACAAACAAAACATTTTTACAAGCTTACAAATCCAACATCCATGCAAAGAGAGAAGCGACCGAAAGATTACGATCTGCAGCCAGTACAGTCGCTACATATAATACTAGTTTTCACCATCAAATTTTTACTGCTACAACTGCAGTAGGTTACCTGAGCACAAAGCGACAGCAGGAGCTGCAGCAGCACAGTGTGACCCTTCATTCTCTATTCAATCTCAAAACAAAAAAGCACAGAGGCTTTGATCTGAGGCACAATGACAGTGAAGCGCTGGCCTCGGGAAGCTACCGCGGTGGCAGCCATTTAAAAAAGATGATGCTGACAAAAGGTCACAAGGCAGCCAATAAACTTGCACAGAATCAACAAACCCCGTTTAGAGCGCTCCACATCTGGATCAGGTATAAAGCCACAGTTGATTCTATTTCGGTTTCCATTATCGTTTCCAGATGCTGGTGAAACCATTATGTAGCTAAATTACATTCAGAGCTTGGAGACTTAATATGTGAGTAAACTTTAGTGAGGTTTAGTGGTGTATCATATTTAAGACTTAATAAAACTGTATAAGGTAGAACCTCAATGTAATGGACTAAAAGGACGAAAAAATGGGGCGTTTTGATTCCAGTATGTATATATACCTTCAAAAAATGACACTGAATGCTTGAACGGTTTATTTATTCTTGTTCTGTAAGTTGTCATATATGTATGTATGTATGTATGTGTATATATGTATATGTATGTATCAGAGATGCTCACAAGTCATTTTTTGCAAGTCTTTGGTCTTGAGTCCGAGTCGAGTCCGAGTCAAGTCCCAAATATTTGAGTGACACTGCAGTC
>JAOTRQ010111232.1:0-19523 GCA_028565875.1 Hoplisoma paleatum | reverse complement strand
TGAGCAAGACCCTTAACCCTGTCTGCTCATTGTAAGTCGCTTTGGATAAAAGCGTCGGCTAAATGCAATGTTATTAAATATTTCTTTGCATTTCTTAATTTAGGATTTACGATATTATTTTTACTCCTGTGCATTTTACGCTTATAGGAATTCTTTCTGCATTTAACCTTATCTGTGCAGTGAAATTCATCAGTATATACACACTAGGGGGCAGTAGTGAGCACAGTTGCTCTGTCCGCTTAGCAGCCCAAGCCACAGCAGTTAGGAGCCATTTCAGTTATGAACTGTCGACTGTGGCATCAAAAGCATTTCAGTTATGAACTGTCGACTGTGGCATCAAGGGCATTTCAGTTGTGAACTGTCGACTGTGGCATCAAGGGCATTTCAGTTGTGAACTGTCGACTGTGGCATCAAGGGCATTTCAGTTATGAACTGTAGACTGTGGCATCAAGGGCATTTCAGTTATGAACTGTAGACTGTGGTATCAAGGGATTTCAGTTGTGAACAGGACGGCAGGGAAGCTCCCAAGCTTTTCAAACACATCCCATAGTCCTCTTTCAAACAGCATTTGAATAGATAAACAATAATAAAATTATATTTAACATATACAGTCGATTCCGGTTAATAGGACCACCGGTTAAAAGGATCAGCCGCTTATTCAGATCAAATGCTAAAGTACCGAAACTAATCCTATTATATACGTGTAGTGTTATTTGCTTATTCTAACCAAAATTCAATTGAATGAAACCGAAGTATGTGAGATCGTCTTTGTTTGTGGTGATTTTGTTCAAGTGCAGTCTATCAAAAGAAGGTGTCAGATCACTCTGGATAAGTCCAGCATTGACTGGAATTTAGTAAGAACTTTTTTTATTATACTTTGTATGCTGAGGACGTAAACCTTGTGTTGTAGATCGTATCGAAAAACGTTATTTTTTAATAAACAAAGTTCGTAAGCAACAGTCGTTCTTGTTTGTACATTCCCTATACGTGTAGATCACACAATAAAGGTGTAATAAACATTAAATATATTACATAAAGAATATCACGTCCTGTCGGTTATTAGGACCAAAACGATCGCGCCCCGATGTGGTCCGATGAACCGAATTCGACTCTATTATTTTAATATAAATGAATTTCAATGTAAAAGTCGAGTTTCCAGTGTATTTTTAATATCACTGTCAAATCTATCTCACGTTAAGAAGTAGATACGGTCCAAACGAGCTTAAATACAGCTCATTATCTCCAAGTATTTAGACTCCATGTCAGCCTGACCATGGTGGATTGGCCCATTAAAGACCTCAAATGAATCACTAAACTAATTCCACATGACAACTGTAACTCAGCTCTATTTTATATCATTCGTTTAGGAAGCGTCTGCTTGGTACTTGGAAGGATTATCATTACAGGTTTTTAAGAAATAATCGATTAATTAAGTCTCTTCAGGTCGATTGTGACTCCTGGGTACAATATGGAAGGTGTTTCTCCATAATATCCTGTCTTCTCTTCAGGTCCTCCGGCTCCTTAATGGCTCGTTATTGCTCCTGTAATTGTATCCATTCATCTTATGGCTGGTCATCCTCGTCCTCTTTTGTCTTCAAAACCTTCAGGGTTAATTAACTAGTATAATAAATAGTTTGGAGAATTCTTTGGAAAATATATACATTGTTTTAAATATTCTAGATGCGTGTCTTAAATATTCTAGATTCTTTTCTTAAATATTCCAGATGTGTGTATCCCGTATAACAATGTAATGTATGTCGAGTGGGTTTAATCAAGCTGCTTTAAAAAAAAAAAAGTTTATTAAATGACTCCAATGGTCTGTGTGTGTGGTCGTGTTTTTGTACCTTTGTGGTGACATTTAGTTTAGTACTATGTGACAGTGTTTTGTGGGGACCGGTTGGTGGTGCCTATTAGTTTGAAGGCTTTTAAACAAAAATACTTTTAATTAAAAAATCTAAAAGTGTGAGTTTAGTTTGGTCTGAGTTTATGGTTAAGGTAAGGTGTAATGAAATTTAAATGCAGTGTTTTTTTTTACATTTACTTGGTCTTGTATTGGACTGTAGAATGTTTAAACCTACGTGCTGACATTTGGTCAACATCTATTTAATTTTAGCTTTTAGAATTTTAGTCTTTTACATCACAGTGTTGTTTACACACCTAGAAATTATTCTTCCCCATAGCCCTAACCACAAACCCAAAGCTTTCCAGCAACAAACCCAGTTCTCTAACCACCAGGATACGGATCTCACTAGTTCTCAATAGATTTCTTTGGAAATCTACTCATGTTACTGTAATTACATCGTTTGCCTTTACAATCTTTACTTTTACTTTTGTATGCGTGTTTGAGCTAAGAATTGGCTGTAGCTAAATATTAAATAGCGTTCGTTCCTGAGCAATAAATATTGCAGTGAGTGTGGTTGCCAGATTATAGTGGGTAAAGGGCTTTAGCCAAAATCCACCACAACATAAGAGTTCACACTTATGTCATATTACAAAGTGTTTTTTATGATGTAACGATTATTAATTCATTAAATAAGAAATAATTAAGACATGTAACACAAGTCTAATAATTCAGAACTTATATTATTTTTATTACTTATATTTATTATTATTTTATTACTTATATTTAAAGCAAACAGCGATGTGATTCCTTTCAGAATTCTAGTGTGCACACGATCGAGTCATTTTATATAATAATAATTTATAATTAATGCATGTTTAAAAAACCTCTCTACCTATTAATCTAAAAAAGCATAAACACGGAGGTGGAGCTTTTCCGGTAACAGCTCATTAGCATAAGCGTCATAGCTCTGAGAGCATTTATAAGTCGGCTTATGCTTGAAGAAACTAAAACTACTAATATCTCTTCATGTAAGAGAGATTTGTGAACAAAAACGTCGTGAACATGTTGTATAGAGTCTATTGTAGAGATATCTTATCTAATTACCACCCATATACAGAACATTAATAATACAGAATAATAATACAATCAAGGAATGACCTTTTCCAAATCAGGAAAAAATATATATAATGACTGAACCATTACGATATCAAAGTTGATGTAAGGAAAGACTTATTTGTTTATAAAATGTAAGGTCATGGTTAATATTACCAATATCATTCACACAGTGAGACAATCCAATTACAATAATGGTTAAATCATTAGTAGACTGTGGGAGGAATAAAAAGAAAACCTCTGATTTAATATCACTAATGTGAACAAAACTTTTGGCCGTGTAAAGTTTTTCAGACGATCGCTGAATCCCGGAGAACAGATTAGCCGCTAGATAGCTGGCACAGAAAAGGCAATTACAAGGCAAGAATCATGAACAGAATAAGTCAAAGAAAGCCATCGTGTATAAGTGATGGCGCAGCCAATGTAAAAACCAGAGATAAAGCGAAGCGTTAAAGCGCGTTCGCCGTCTCAGCTTGATGCAGGTATCTAGTACGGCATGAACTTCATCGTGCTCGTCATTATTTTAAACTGACTTGGCTTGATCCGAGAAGCAGCTGCTTGTGAGAACTCGCACATCTATTTCTGCGACGGGTTTCTCACCTCAGCTCCTTTATCTCCCGCTAATTAGCATTGCCGCTAACAAGAACTCCTGCGTGCGCACCAGGCACGTACGTGCGCCCCGTTTTTCCTAGAGACCGCATGCCAGGGTGAAAAGAAACGACTTTAATCTTTAATTTTCGCACCCGTGCACTGGGAGGAAACTGATTAACTTGTGTAGGCTCATAAAATCCAATTGCATATTCACCACGCATCATTTTTTTAATTAATCTGGTATGAAATGGAATGAGTAAGTAATAAAACGATGTTTCCTAAACATTAGGAATGATGCTGGAATGCTTTACAGAGGCACAAAGTAGACCATTAAGTGATCAATAAACAAAAGCAAAACTAATTACACTGTTAAAATACTTTAGTGGTGGAGGTGCTGATGGGTATGGAGCCATGGGGGTTTGTGGATGTAAGTACTTTCACAGTTCGCACTGGTGCTGGTGCTAAACCCAGGCTCGTTTCAGATTAAATCCTCCTTAAATAAGGAGTTATAATCACAGATACAGATTTAAGATAAGGATCCAATACTGCTGAGATTTGTACTGACTGCAAAGTGCACTCGTCCGAAATCCTAGTGCCGATCCCATGCCTGAATAAATAAAGAAGGGTTGCATGAAGGAAAATATCTGGTGTAAACAATGTGGCAACTCAAGTAAAGGAACCAAATAAAAGAGCATCTAAAATAATAATAAATCGACAACGGGCACAATTCAGAAAGAAATCCATCATAGGGTGGCAGCCATCCGTGTCTCCCTTTAGATACACTCATGCATATAGGTGTCTAACTGGTTTATAGTCCGGCTAGTACAGTGTTAGCATCGTTTATTGTAGCACCAACCAAGAAATATAAAATAAAAAACATTCAAAGTATCGTTTACTTTAAACTCAACGATGTCTGTAAAAGTGTGAGATGTTTGTATGACGGTATGAGACCTTAGTTTGGTCACCTGATTGGCAGGGTGACTTTGGGCCTGTTTAACTGTCAGTCGCCAGCACCTCTACCATCTTTAATATTCCGCTAACAGGTAATCCCACATCCCACCTGAGCTTTTTCTTTCCGTGTGAAAAGGTGTTATATGCTTCAAACAACTGTCATCTGTAGCAAAAGTAGGCCAAATAGCAAGAACGGAGGAATTAGGAATGCAAAGTGATACAGAACAAGACAGAAATGTCCAACCTGCTCAGTAAAGGGCAGAATCAACTAACCTTATCATCTATCAGCCCAGCTGTCATGGTGCTATTTATGCATTCTTGTATATATATCCTTATACATATATACAGATAGGGAGTGAAACAGTGGCTTAGTGAATAGCACTGTCTTCTCACAGCAAGAAATCCCGAGTTTGGTGTTCTCCCAATCACCAAATTATCCATGACTGTGTTTGCCGTGACTTGTGTATGATTTGAAACTTCAATGACTTGTTTGCTAGGACTTAAAATTGGAATTGTAAGTTTTAGGACCTCCTGTTAGGTTAGGTTTATGGTTTAAACGTTAATAAAGCCCATAAGGCAGATGACACTAGCATCATGTCCTGGAAAATAAACAATAGAAGCAAGAATCTCAGCCTAGTAGCTGCCAAAAAAATCAGTAGTCTTTAATGCCCGGTCCATCAGATCGGTTGTTTCCAACACCGCCGGTGTTACAGAGCATTTGCGAGTCCGGTCTTCCAGAACAGACCAAGCTTTTAGCCATAAAGTGCATGTTCGTTACACATATAACAGTCTCATGTTCACTTTTATAGGTTTAATCATTTGTTGTCGCAATCGAACGGCCCTGGGTCACCCAACATTTTCTAACTACACATCCAAACGACACAGACCACAACGTGAAACAACACAATTTGTAGCCGCTTTTGCCAAATTGTCCGTAGATCCCTCTGCCTTTAGTTTTGTCTCTTCTTTCTCTCAATCATACAGGGTTAGACAGTATCAACCCTGGCTTTTATTACCGATGGATGCACTAGGTAGGTATTAGCTTTTTGTTTGGTATCATTATAACTTTTATTTCAGCTTCCATGCTGTTTTTATTTTCTGCTATTTTTTTGTGTTTTGTATCTATTATCTCTTGCAGAAGCAGCCAGAATCTGCAATAGTGTCGCTCCCATCGAGGAAACAGAAGAACCGTGTTTGAATTGATCCCTCTTGAGCCCCCCGCTAAAGTCTTCCTCGCAATGCAGTGTGTGCACGACTTCACAAATCAGCAGAAGATATATGACCTTTCTATTAAATTTAAATAAATATTTCTTAAAAGGGACAAAGAAAAGGAAAATCATTTTTTAATCTGCATAATGGGTTCAAGCCTTTTTCTTAGCACTTTCTCTCCTTGTGTGACTCTCTTAACATTTTCATTTCTTACTTGTCTTGATTGAATTCTGTTTTGGTTTCAGACAATTCTAATCAAGTCTGTGTAAATACCTAGCAAACCCATAGTAGACGGGATTTTTTTACATTTATATTTTCAGTACAAAGCAGTATGTTTTATCTAAAGCAACTAACGATTATAACTGAACACAACCGGGAGTTAAGGGCTGAATGGCCAACATTGGCAAATTGATAGAAGTGGATGGAAAGATCTAATCTCTAGCCTTAACCAATAGGCCATCATTGTCTAGTAAGCTTGTGCTAGCAAAATTGCATAATAATAATAATAATCAGACATTTTCCCCCAAATTCAAATGTCTAAATGTGGTCAAACCCAAAGCAAACCAAAAAACTCCAAATCTTCACACCAACTGTTAGCATAATTTACATTTGAGCCACAGAATCACGGTTCAAATGTGACAGTTTTACAGTTGCCGTGACAACCCGTGTCTTTCATAGAATACTTGATCACATGTAAGCTGTTCGATAAGTACATACATTTGGTCAGAGTGAGTGAGAGAAACCCGGGGAGCTTATGACCCATGTAGGTTATCAGCACAGGCAATAATGACATGATTCTCACTCAGGAGCAAGAATTGTTCTTCTTCCTCTCTCTTCTCTTCTGTCTACAAAGTATAATTTTCTCTTATTATGCTATTATGAAATCTCAAGGTCAAAAGAAAGACAAAACTAAATAAGTGCACTAACTTTCATATCATCATTTAAAAACAAAAAGTCCAAATGTTCAGTTGGGGGACATGACTCAATCTGACTGTAAGCTCTAATCTGTAGCAGAACATTATGACCACTTTCCTAATATTGCCTTCTTGTTGCTGCCCGAAACTGCCCTGTGTTGGCGTAGGACCCAAATATCAGGATAGAAGGATAAATGGATGGATGGATAGATGGATGGATGGATGGATGGATGGAAAAACGGATGGAAAGAAGGAGAAAAGGATGGATAGATAAAAGGATGGAAGGATGGATAGAAGGATGGAAGGATGGATGGAAGGAAGGAAGGATGGAAGGAAGGATGGAAGGAAGGATAGATGGAAGGATAGAAGGATAAAAGGATGGATGGATGGATAGAAGGATGGAAGGGTGGCTGGAAGGAAGGATTGATGGATAGAAGGATAAAAGGATGGATGGATAGAAGAGGAAAGGATGAATGGAAGGATGGATAAATGGATGGAAAGATGCATGGATACAAGGATAAAAGGGTGGATGGAAGAATAGATGGATAGAAGGGTGGAAGGATGAACAGATGGGTGGATGGATGGATACAAGGATAAAAGGATCGATGAATGGATGGATGGAGGGCTGGATGGAAGGCTGGATGGATGGATGGATACAAGGATAAAAGGATGGATGGATGGATGGAGAGCTGGATGGATCGATGGATCGAAGGCTGGATGGATGGATGGATGGATGGATACAAGGATAAAAGGATGGATGGATGGATGGAGAGCTGGATGGATGGAAGGCTGGATGGATGGATGGATGGATGGATGGATACAAGGATAAAATGATGGATAGATGGATGGATGGATGGAAGGCTGGATGGATGGATGGATACAAGGATAAAAGGATGGACGGATGGATGGAGAGCTGGATGGATGGATGGAAGGCTGGCTGGATGGATGGATGGATACAAGGATAAAAGGATGGATGAATGGATGGATAGATGGATGGAGGGATGGAAGGCTGGATGGATACAAGGATAAAAGGATGGATGAATGGATGGATAGATGGATGGATGGAGGGATGGAAGGCTGGATGGATACAAGGATAAAAGGATGGATGAATGGATGGATAGATGGATGGAGGGATGGAAGGCTGGATGGATGTCTATCTACTTTCCTTTAAGCTCAACCATTAAGTATTTACTGTGCAAATTACCTCTTTATTGATCTAAACGATGATCTTTTTTTTCCAGAGTAACTTATGAACTATACCAAAGACACTAGATTCATGTTTTGTCTATTAAAAAGCGCCCCCAGCTGTTTAAAGTCAATATCACAGTATAACTTTTTCATTGTGTTCACATTTCTTTTGACTAATAAGCGGCGTGTGAAATTTGCTGCAGCCTCTCTCCCCATCAGAAAGGAACGCAATTTCAGGTCTTATACGTCTAGTACATATACAGCCACGACGAATGAAGCCCTAAACTCTTAAACGAATATTGATTCATCTTTTTTTTTTAAAGAATCGATTCGAATCAATTCTTCCTGAATCGTTACATCACTACATCTGATTGGGAAAAAAACACTGATCAGAACATTGGACCTTGGTCTTTCACCGTATTGATTATGTAAACATTGTGCAGAGTTTATAGGATCGGATCCCTGCACAGCGGAAAGTGTGAGTCCTCAGCCACAACAGCTAAATGAAGGTACGGTTCTCCCGTTCATAAGCACATCGGTGTTGACAGCTGCGTACATCGCACGTTATGTGTGAGCAATCACCCCCCACCACGAGTGCTCAGCGAGAGGTGCATTGTAAAGAAGAAGAGGCTGCTGGTCTGAAATGTAAACCACTTTAATTACTGCCACATGCTGTTTCCTTTATTAACACACTGTCAGGCGGAATATTCCTGCCGAGGATTATCAAGTGCTTTCTGAATCACGCTTCTCACTGACTTGTTTTTGAAGAATGTGACGCCCAACTGTCTGTTAAAAAGTGATAAAATTGGACATTCTATTTAGATAATGTTTTTTTTTTTTTAAATCAAATAAATTCACTCTTGCTAAGACAAAGTTATGTTCAACCCCGGTGGTCTCCAGAAATGCTAAACTGAAGACTGACTGACAGCCCATAACTGAACATTTCAAATTACAAATCTCCAAACAACAGACAAAGAAAATGGAAGCTAAAGGGTACATGCATGGAGATGTGAGGCATGGAGGCAGGCAGCGTTTGCCACCTTTATAGGTTCGGAAAATTCAAGCTGACTGAAAGTGACAGAAAAATGGTGGATGACACAAATACCAGCTTTCATTTTGACATATGACAGATTAGTTTAAATAATACAAGACAGTGAAAATAAAAAAGACAGAGTGACAAGACGTTGCATATTTAAAAAGAAAGATTAACTGTTTCTGAAAATTAAAAAAAACACAGCTAGCTAACACGGAAGCTTAGAACCGCCCGGCTCTTTCTAACGTTTTTCTAATAATCTGGCAGAATTGGACCATAATATAATATTCTGATTACCAGGGGCAGCAGTAACCTGGTGCTTAGAGAACTGGGCTTGCGATCGGAAAGTTATCGATTCAGTTCCCGAGAGTCGACAGGCGCTCAACTGAAGTGCCATTGAGCAAGTCACCTAACCTAAACTAACGGTTCCCCGAGTGTCGTAGCTAGTATGCTCACCTCTGCCCCCTAGTGTGTTGACTAGAGTGTTTGACCGAATGGATTGGATTAAAAAAATGTGTCCTTCGTCTTCTTCACGAACACTAAGTATTAGTCTTGGTTTTTAAATGTTAAGGTTCATGGTGTGTTTCATACAACCTTGAATAAAGTAGTGAAGTAGCCTCAGTAATAATCTTTGAAGAAAGAAAGATTTAGTCTGTGTTTATCTGTAAATAAGTGAAAGTAAAATTCAGCAAACTGCAAGTTGGGAGAATAAAGTTGATCATTTCTGCCTGGTTTCGTTTCGCACCGGGAGTGCACATTTGAGTTGTTGAAAGCCGTTACAGCAAGTCTGACTGATGGCGCCTGGAAAGACATCAAACACACGAGCCAAGTCAAGTGTAAGGAAGGAGAAATAAAAGTAAAAATGGCTGATGATAGGCTGCTCAAGCTGTGTGTGAGGATTTCACATGTGCAGTGGGCTCGTACAGGGACAGTCGGCTCTATGAGTGGCCTTTGAAGCCTGTTCACTCTAAACTCCTTTCTCTCTCTCTCTCTCTCTCTCTCAACCTCCTCCCCCCCGACAGCACCAATCCAGTATTGCCATGTATAAAGTTTGTTTGTTTGCATAAAAAGAAGATATTACGCCACATTATAAACAAGTCAGAAAAAGTCTATGTATTCTACAAAACATGTTCACAGAAATCTCTGCTCCTAATTTAATTCTCTCCTTTTCTGAATATGCAGTTTTGAACTACGTCACTTCTATGCTTATAAACTGTTGCTGGTCACACTCCACCTATTCCGTGTTTATACTGACCAAAGCAGAAGTGCAATACAACCATATATGTTGAAACCTGAGTCAAGAATATTAGTCACTTAAACAAACCTTCAAAGATGCAAATCAAAGTTTTAAATCGATATATTTGTTCTAACTGTCGCATTTCTCCTTAGTTCCAATCAATTCTAGCCGACCCTGTTCAGGATGTTATGGTGTAAACTTTCTAATGTAGAAAGCGTTAGCATAAGTACTTGCATTATAGAATAGCATAGGGAATGCAAATACTTTGGGTTATTTTATAAAGTGAGTTTAAAACAGATAACGTTAGATGAGACTGAGAGCTTTTATTCACAGAAGCAAATGAAGTCGTAAGTCAAGGTTGATACATTTAAAATACTGACCCCCTCAACAGTCTTATTTATATCGTTGTCTTACTGTGTACGATAGAACCTTGGTTAGCAAACGCCTCCAACGACCAAAGATATCGCTTCAAATTTGCCCCAGATAGCGACCAACATTAAGCATTATAAAACACCCACGACCAGCACGACCAGCATTTCAGACCAGGCGTCATTCACGTTCAAGTTACTTTATCTTTATGCATCCCTCTTATTTAGTAATGTTTGTGCTTTATTTTAATTATATGGCCCTCAATAATGGCTCCAAGCCGTATAGCGAACATTTCCGACAGTGACTTCTCGGAACGAATTGTGGTCGTAAACAGAGATTCCCCTATATATAGAAGTATTAAGACTATGGAGTACAGAATGGAGTTCTTTCTCCTCAGGTAGGAGGCAATAAAAGACGTTATGGACCAGTGTGGGTAGAACAAAGAAAATGACTTGGTGTCTGGCAGGCTGAAAACAGGGAGATTATTTAATAGGCTGTAAGACTGGCCCCATGGTCCGGCACTGGAGAATCTGACCTGAACCATTCACACGGGCTCCAAAGAGGAATGTAATGCTCTTACCCAGCATCCTCTCTGCTATTTGGTGCTTATATTTACAGAGTACATCAGAGGAGGAGCAGAAAGGAGTAGGAGAAGGATGAATAAAGCTATATTTGGGGGTCCTTAGGGCCAGCAGTAAGTGAGACAACAGCATGAGTCTGTGTAAAAGAGGTGAGACAGCTGTCACTGCCAATAGCAGCGCAAACCAACAGGGTGAGAGCGAGGCAAGGCGAGGCATGATGGGAAACAACAGCAGAGAGAGAACGAGAGAACTGCTTTTCATCCCTGAAATGTCATACAGACACCTTGACTGACTTGTTACAGTCATGTCAAAAATATTCAGACACACCCAACGTAGCTGAACACATGTCACTCTGTATTTATCTAGCTTTATTTGTATCCATGTATATTATTATAGATAGACAGACAGACAGACAGACAGACAGACAGACAGACAGACAGATAGATAGAGAGTACTTTATTCAACCCCAATGGGAAATTTCTTTGTTGTAGCAGCAAATACACATACAATGTAAATACAATACACACACACGCACACACATATATTATACCTTTACATACATATATACACAACTATACATCCTCGTACATACATATACATACATACACACATGTGCATACATACGCATACACATATATACACAAATTTAACAGATTTGAGGGTGATCGAGAAAAATCCTTTATCATATAATGAATTGAATTTCTATTGATGCAAATGTGTTAGATGTGTGGACCCTATTTATCTAGACTGTAGTGAATCATTGTATAGAGTTATGGCAGTGGGTATTTCCGGTATCAATCCTTATGACATCGAAGCTGCCCAAGTCTCTTACTAAAACACTCCTTTGTCTGTCCAGTAGTTTGTGTAATGGGTGTGTGGTGTTGTCCATTATTTTAGTTACTTTGTGTAAAGCCATTCCGTCCATCCCCAGTAAATAAAAAAACTTTGGATGAATTAGAAACTGTCTGACCTCACAAACGCTTCTCGACTAATTACAGCCAGTAAAAGTCCAGGCAAGGTGCACATATAGTTTTAGAATCAGATATCCAATATATCTCATGGTTGTGTGTCTATAATTGTATGTTTGTACAATCTCTGACTGTACAATCACTCGCAAACATATTGTGCATAAACCAGTCCAGGATTTCCTGCAGTATTTACCACAAACACACCCGCCCCAGCGCCTCAAAGTATACACACACAGATACCACTCAATCTCTGAGCAGTTTAAGTGTCACACCAGGGCAGTTAATGGTAGTACGTCCAGCTAATAGCTCTTAAATAATTAATTTAAAGAATAACCGTCCCGACTTCACAGAAAAAGCGCTGTGGGTTCCGTTGCTTTGTATTGCATCAAAAAGGGTCGTGTTATCGTTCTATCGTTTTCTTTTTCGAATCCCTTCTTAATGATTTCTCATCACTGAAGAAATCTCGATATCAGAATTGGTTTTCCGCTAGCAGCCGTGACATTATTCCGGAGTCCCACCCGACCTCAACACGATGCCGTTTGTGCACGGTCGATCGCGTCTATCCGGGCCGACGTAAGAACCAGAACTCATCATGTCAATGAGTGAGTAAACTGTGATGCGTCCACGACGAGGCTTTCCAGGACATGTTTATGATGTGCTGTGCTGATAAAATCATCATTATTATTACCAATTTACAACAGAATGATGCCATATAGGGTGGCCAAACTTGCTAAATGACCCTACGTGTGATAACACTCATTCTTGACACTCAGTAAATTATTGAACCACGAGCTAAATGGCATCGGACATCACGGCATGAACACGAGACATATTGAAGAGCCGTGACTACATACTGGTCTAAATCTTCTTCCCGCTTTATAAACATTATAAAGATAAATGATGTCTGGACTGTTTCTGATATCTACTGCAATGCAAAAAAGTGTGTGAAGCAGTGGGCCCCTTATTAGCTCCAATATCCTGCAGGTTGGGTGCCTACATGAGCAACGGATGTGAGCTGAATGGGGATTGATGGCACCTGCAATGTGGGGTTATACAGGGTATCTGTGCCTGGCTAGAGATGGCTAGAGAAGGTCGGCGGTTCAAGCCCCGCTAAGAAATGAGCAGTCCATTGTAATTCCAAGCCGCTTTGGATAAATCCTAGTAAACCTAAACCCATATGACACTAAGATCAAATATATATTATATCAATAATGGACATCGCAGCATCCTCAATAAACGGCACATCTGACCTACACTGATTTATTTCTATCATACCTACTATTTATATAGAGAGATATGATGTCATATCCTGTCGAGGCTTCCGTATGCCTCTTCTGTGTCCTGCCAAGTCAACGTCTGAACTCCGGAGCGCACGCCGGTTAGCATATTCATCAAATCGTTAATAAAACGTAGCCCTCGACCGATCGTTCCCATAGTAATACACGTAATCGCAGCTACGTCCCGATTTTCTTCATTAGGACTTAATAATGTTGCGCTCCAAAAACTTTAGAGGAATCGATACGAGGCAGAAAAATTCCAGGCTACATAAAGAGAGCGGAGAGAGACAGAGAGAAAAAAATCACTGCAGTTGTTAGTTTTAATATGGAGTCACTCGTGTCTGCACCTATAACTCTTAACAGCCCTGTCAGCCTCACAACAAGAAGGTCCCGGGTTCCAGGATCTGACTTATTTACTGATTATTTTAAGTTCAGGTTGAAAAACTCCGGGTCGTACTCATGACAGGAACAACACACACGTTTCAGACGATGCACAAATCACATCAAAGGCACTCGTGGACAATTGGGTCTCTTCAATTTGCCGGGAATCGAACCCAGGACTTCCTGAACCACTTAAAGTCACCGGGATTTGATCCCGTCCATGATATCTAATTAAACCAAAAATGTATAATAACTCAGCAGTATTATTATTGTTATAAATAAAATTGCAAACAGAAACGTCTTTGTGCTTGTATGTATCTGCAATACAGACCTATCATACTTGTACTTATAATACTTATAAGCTATAATGTCAACCCTAATACAGTCGGATCCGGTTACTGGTACCACAACTAGACAAGATAGTCGTCCGTTCCGATTTACACGAACATGTACCCCCCTACGTTACAAGACGGGACGTAAATATAATTTATGTACCATATTAAATGTTTATTAAACCTTTATTATGCGATTATACACGTCTAGCGAACGTACAACCAAGAAGAGTTGTACGACTGTTGGTTAGCAACTTTGTTCATTGAACCATAAAGTTTAGAAACGATCTACACACACAATGTTTCGTTAGTCAGCATGTGAAGCTTAATAATAATAATAATAATAATTATAAAGTTCTGACTAAATTCCAGTCAACGTTTGAATAAGTTATCCGGTGTGATTTAACACGTTCTCTTGACCGACTGCAATTTGAACAAAAGCACTACAAACAAAGATGCTCAGATGTTCTTTGGTCTGATTATGGATCAGAATTTGGGTCCGAATTAGCGAATAGCATCACATGTATATAATAGGATTTGTTTTGGTCCGAATAGGCGGCTGCTGGTCCCATTAACCGGATTCGACTGTATATGTACATCGGCCAAAAAAAAGCCTTGATTAGCTGATTCTTAATATAAAACTGAATAAGACGTGTACAGTGTGGAAAACGGCTACACGTGATCTTATCATTATTCCTCTCATTACATCACGGTGTGTGACCCGCAGGAGAAGGTCTGTTCTGGCATCCCATCATCCCCTGAATGAGCCCATTACTGCTCCGGTGAAAACGATCCCCCTGGCACTAACATGCTTCCTGATACCGTGGTCCTTTGCACAAGCATCGTCTTTCAAGCTACACTCCGGCTAGTGTTCAGATAATGGACTACTAAAGCGTTCCATCAGACCTGCCTGGTGTCCACCAGGATGCAAACGGATGAGGACCATTCAGACTGGAGATGCCGCTGGGAGCCTGGGGCCATTTGATTTCATTTGTGGGGTATCGATTTTGGAAACCAGGGGCATTAAAAAGTTCAACTCTTTTGAATATGACCCAACATACGAATTAAATATGACTATAAAACTTTAACAAGCCCCCATAAATCGGTGAGGTTATAAACTATCATAAGTAACTCTTAATATAAACTATTATAAACCATTATTGGTCAGACTATAAACCCTCAAAAGTACTGTAAGTCTTATTATAAACCATCATAAGTTGGTCTGATAATAAACCATCATAAACTGGTCTGATTAAACCATCATGACTTAGTGTGATTATAAACCATCATAAGTTACTCTTAATATAAACTATAATGAGTTGGTCTGATTATAAACCATCATGACTTAGTGTGATTATAAACCATCATAAGGTAATCTTAATATAAACTATAATGAGTTGATCTGATTATAAATCATCATGACTTAGTGTGATTATAAACCATCATAAGTACTGTACGTCTTATTATAAACCATAAGTTGGTCTGATTATAAACCATCATAAATTATATGTATATATATTTATTTATGCGTGTATGTGTGTGTGTGTGCGTGCGTGCGTTTGTGTATGTGTGTTTGTGTGTGTATGAATGTGTATAAAGTATAAACGGATCTGTTTCCTACCCCCTCTGTCCCTGATGGCCAGATTAAGTCCTTTTTTCAGCACGATGTCCAGCTGGTACATCCCTGGACAGATGATGACCGGCGGGGGATCCACATCACTCGCCCCAACAGTGTTGATGCCCTGTAGGGGGGTGAAGATACACACGAGTGACTTAAAAGCTTATAAACTTTCCATGTAAAGCTCAGACTAAACAAGAGAAAATGCACTGATCAGGACTATAAATGATCTCAGATTTACTGTACCGTGTCGGCTTGTATTCGATGAGGCTTGACTGTGATTAAAATGACAATAAAGCCCTAATAAATACCCGCAGAGTTCTCCAGATCACCCCGTCCAGCGACAGTTACGAACAGCCGAGAGCGAACGTCTCGACTTTATAGTCTGTCTGGTCCGGGAATGTGACAAAAGTTTGAAAAGGCACTGAATCAAGTCACTGCAGAATCATTTCTGCCCTGCCAAGGACATCAGACATCGAGTTTGAGGAGAGAAGAGCTGATACAGCATCTTTAAGTGTTGTGATTTTTTAACGGTGGGTATATTTGCACCCGACAGGCCTGTCGATCACCGCACAGAATATACGGTCCAGCGCTTTATGGCCTATATAGATGTAATTGATAAAATTTTACCCAAATTACCCCTAAAAAAAGGCCCAGAATATTCTGTAAAAACATTAACTAGTGGACCAATGAGTGATGTGATTATTCGAAATAAAACATAATGTTGTATATATTGAGAGGAGATTGCTCAATCCTAATAGCATATTCGAGGCCTCTTTCGAGTGAATCACCCTGTAACAAATCAAATTCAAGATCAAAATTGTTTCTCTTCGCATATCCTGACTTGTCTGGAAGTCTGGGGTCAGAGCTCAGGGGGTCAGCCGACGTACGGTGCCCCTGGAGCAGACGGGGTTAAGGGTCTCGCTCAAGGACCCAGCAGTGGCTGTGCAGCAGAGCCTGGATTTGATCCCCCAACCTTTGGGAACATAGTCCAACGCTCTACCCACTAGGCTACGCTGTCCCTAAGGAAGATGTGCATCTTACTTAACTGCTTTAATTTGCAATCTGCAATCCACGAATTTAGATTTATTAAGGTTAAATACAAGAAACGTTTAGATCCGCTACGAGAGAGGCAGAGGAAATCGAATCACAAATCACACACAGATGAAACATGAATCAGACAGTCAGACTCTGTGCCGTAAGTGCAATCGGCCGAGACGAATCAGCGCTAAATTTAAACACACGGGACCATCCATGATGATTCGTTCATTAGTTCATTCATCTTCCGTGACCACGTTATCTATAATTCATATAACCTATGGTGGGTTTTGTACGAAGAAGAAGAAGAAGAAGAAAAAAATGCCGTGTAATTATTATAGTCGTAAATCAGAAGCTGGTGGCTCGGTGAAAGCACATCAATAAATCAAAAATCGCTGGATCTGTCTGCATAATACGCTGTCAAAACAGCTCCGGCACACCAGAACTTCACTAATCGATCCTACGAATGATTAAAGCCGGGAACTGGATCGCAGTATTTCCGCAGGTTAACGATGTACAGAATCCTGGACACCGGTTCTTTCCATCTTTAGCATTAACGAACGTTAATTCGTGCTGCCAATGGGGTTTTTTTCACCGCTGTAAAGAAATGTTAGCAACCCTCAACACAACTGTATAATATACTATAGATAAATAAATACATTCAGTCACAAATCCACATTTTATCCAATTTTCCTCCCAATTTGGAGTTTAAATGACCCAACCTGCTTGTTAGTACTCTTCCCCCATCACTAGTAATGTTCCCACCATCTGATTATATTCTGATCACGTTTGGACCTTATTTGTCGTGGCTTTTACGCAATGATCACACTAAATTCCTTTATTGACGTCATTAAATCTCAATATTTCCATGGTAACGCACAAGTTCAGTGCTTATTAGCACCTAAACTGTGGTTGTACAAACTAATCATGCAGCGGAAATGATAACTTATGAATGAAAAACCTTGGGGACCAACATACATTACTGTATATGATTAGTATCAACATTGTGTGTGTGTGTGTGTGTGTGTTTCATTCGTTTCCAGTCGTTTCCGACTCTCGGGTCCCTCTGTGGAGTAGGGTTGCCAGATCATTCTTCAACTCCGTATCGCTACAGGGATCTTGTTGATCTATAGGACCATTTTCACATCTCCGATCAACCTAGTGCATGTTTTTGGACTGTGGGAGGAAACCGGAGTACCCGGAGGAGACCCACGCTGATACGAGGAGAACGTGCAAACTCTGCACAGAAAGCCCGAGGGAATCGAACCCGGGACTTCTTGTTGTGATGCAACAGTGCTGAACCACTCAGCCACCGTGCCGCCAGGATCCACATTAGACGCCTATTTAGACGCCAAAGCCAAAAAGGACCCGCAATGCTTTGCAGTACAAACTTTAGTAAAAACACTTCTTTGCAGCCGGATAAACATTCCAGATCTTTTATTAATGAAACTTTGTGACATTTTACTCATCAAAAACAGCTCACGTGGCAACAGCAATGATTTACATCATAATTGTAACAATTCTCACAATTAAACATGTTCTAATATTTGAACATCCTCCCCGTCTGTCTATATAAACATTAAAAACTCAGTCCTGGAGGCATCGCTGGCACATATTAATGTTCGGTTCGGTTTTGCATACCCCTGCATTTCTGAAGCTTTTCCCTTGACCAGAACGATATAAACTAATATTAAAATCAGTATTTGTATATCCACGATGAATTTGTGTATTTCCACATATAGGTGTGTACAGGATTCCATTTGCATCGTTTCCACTGTAAAACGTGTTGATGCTTTTTTTTTTAAGGTTATGCCCACGATGCCTATGGGTAATTATAACACTGCATGACGCACACGTACACCACAGAAACGCTGCGTTTGGCGCTTGAAGCAAAGCCGAACGCCGCGGCATTCGGAATGCTGATCAAATACGTCGCATTATTTGCAGCCGTCGTCTGGACGATGAGTGGAAACAGACCCTTTCATATTGTGATGTAATTTCCTTTGAGGACCTATTAAGAGTCCATTCGGTAATTACATTTAAATATGAGTTTGCCCTCCGGACCAAGAGATTTGACTCACAAATGTTGTATAAGAGGCCAAACAATGTGCAATTGTATTAAAATCTCTATCCAGCTCCCTCCAGGCAAGTACAGCAATACAGCTTTCAGCCAAATCTGAGCCTAAATTATAATATTTATTTAAAAAAATCACACCAGAGTTAAAGGAGTGTTCGCTCGCACCAATAACATTCAGATTCAATTTACATACGAAAGCAACCTGAGCATAAGTTCTCTTATTTACCATCGATGCTACATGTCAAACATAAGAAACACCCGGTTTCATCTTCACGTGGTTTAGTATTCAAATACGTCACAGAGAATGGATTATTTGCTTGCTTACTTCTGTATCTAAACTGCCACTGTAAACAAGTTGTCTGTCTATATCAAAGTAAAAAAGTAAACACACTATGTATCATTTAAAAATGTGGGAACCAATCCTCCCTATTAAACCCGACATCCGTGCAGTGGAACACACATTTACACACCGGAGCACCGGAGCGGTGGACAGCCCTAGACACGAGGCCCGAGGAACGGTTAAGGGTCCGGTGCCTCGCTCAAGAACCCTTCAGTCGGATTCGAACCATTCGACGACATTCCGAAGTTCTCCAACCAGGTTTGTGTACCAAGTGTTCCAGGTTTATTACTGCAAATCTAGTCATAGAAAGTTTTATTTGACAGCATTTTGTATCATAGTTATTTATATTAAACTATATTTCTGATAGTTTATTATATCATATACATTCTATCTATTCGTTTATGGTCCGTTTTCCCAGTTCCTGGGGTCGGACGTTAATGTTTGGAGCAGAGTTTTCCGTCCG